>JAEVFF010000652.1:0-173979 GCA_018901945.1 Pugionium dolabratum
GGGACTTATGGCAAATGGATGTCAAGAACGCATTCCTACAAGGAGAACTTGAAGAGGAAGTGAATATGACTCCACCACCAGGCCTTGAAGATTTTTGCAAAGAGGGACAGGTTCTAAGACTTAGGAAGGCAATATATGGGTTGAAGCAGTCACCAAGGGCCTGGTATCACAAATTAAGCTCCACAGTTACTGATAATGGGTTTAGGAAATCCCATTCAGATCATACTTTGTTCACTCATCAAAACCCCAAAGGAATCGTGGCGGTCTTAGTTTATGTGGATGACCTTATCATCACAGGCAATGATAAGGAAGCAATTCAGTCCACAAAGGCCTTCTTAAACAGATCAATTGACATCAAGGATCTTGGAGAGTTGAAGTACTTCTTGGGTATTGAAGTGTGTCGGTCTCAAGAAGGGCTCTTTCTATCCCAAAGAAAGTATGCTCTTGATCTGTTGACAGACACGGGAAAGCTTGGGGCTAAACCGGCCAAAACTCCTCTTGAAGATGGCTACAAGGTCAACGGAAAGGGGGAGAAAGCTGATGAGTTATTTAAGGATGTTTCTCAGTATAGGAGACTAGTTGGGAAGCTGATCTACCTCACCCTCACACGACCAGACTTGTGTTTTGCTGTGAATCAAGTAAGTCAACATATGCAAAAGCCTACTGTATATCATTGGAGCATGGTAGAAAGGATCCTTAGATACATCAAAGGATCTCCTGGTCAAGGTATATGGATGGGCAAGAATGGGAACACTGAGATTGTCGGGTATTGTGATGCGGATTGGGCTGGTGATAGGGTGGATATGAAATCAACCACTGGGTATTGCACCTTCGTTGGTGGGAACTTAGTCACTTGGAAGACTAAGAAGCAGAAGGTGGTATCATGTTCTAGTGCTGAAGCAGAATATAGGGCTATGAGGAAGCTGAAAATGAAGTAACTTGGCTCAAAGCACTCTTGAAAGATTTCGGTATTGCACAACCAGGGCCAATTACCTTCCATTGTGATAATCAGGCAGCCATTCACATAGCTTCAAACTCAGTGTTTCACGAGAGGACCAAGCACATAGAGATCGACTGCCATAAGGTTAGGGAGAAAGTTCAAGATGGAACCATTCTGCCATGTTATACAAGGAGTGAAGACCAACTAGCTGACATCTTCACAAAGGCAGCAAGTCGCAAAGTTTGCAAGAACATCTTTAGCAAACTTGGGCTTGTTGATTTATCACACCCATGATCAAAGGTCTCCTAATCCAAGAGCAGCACACTCTTTTTCCCTTATTAAGGTTTTGTCCCAAGTGGTTTTCCTTAATAAGGTTTTTAATGAGGTGTTGCCTTGGGTTCCCAAGCTTAAGACTTTAGGGTGATTCCAAAGTCTTTAGCTTGAGGGGGAGTATTGACATAGGAAAATCAAATAAGACCTATCTTGACCTACAAGGCAAGTGTGAGCACGAAAATTCAGTTTGAATAACAAGGGAAATGAAAAAGGATGGGTTATTATTAACCACATGTTGAAATGGTTAAATAGCTACCTTGGGAGAAGAATCAAGGTGGAAAAGTCATGCCCATGCTGCACACAGTCTTGGCAACCACACCAAACAGTCATGCCCATGCTGCACACAGTCTTGGCAACCACACCAAACAGTCATGCCCATGCTGTCTCCTCTCTTCTCATTGGTTGTTGACAGGCTCCTCCTCTATTCAAACTCATCCACAAGTTTGAATTCGTTTTCTTTTGTGTTCACATTGTAAATCCTCTATAAAAGGGCTGTAAAGACTCAATGTATATATACTCTTAGGAGATTCTTCTCCATAAGTCTAAGTCATTTCTCATTTTCTCATACTTCTCTTTGAGTTTTCAGATTCAATTCTTCACATTTCTCCTCTATAATCTCAATATTCTTACATAACTTTCGATTTATAGCTCAGAATGACGCGAACCCAATGCCCACATTAAGATAGTTTAATTTTCTACATTGTGACCAAATTTGAGAGAAAACTAGATACGACAAAGCGTCCAAGTAATCCAATCTATCCCACACTGTATGATGCCATGCATTCTGCTTCATTTATAAGCCTTGACTCAGTGAGCACCAATGATCAGTTTAGAATAATCATATTAATTGGACAATCAGAATAACACGAATCCAATGCCAACGTTAAGCTAGCTCAATTTTCTATATTTGTAGGGAATTTGAGACAGAAATAGAGACGACAAAGCGTCCAAGTAATCCAATCTATCCAAACTGCTTTATGCCATGCTTTATGCTTCATTTATAAGCCTTTACTTAATGAGCACCAATCAACTTGACATGTCCGCACTAAATCGTCCGCATTGATTTAGTGCTTAGAATGACAAGAATCCAATGCCCACGTTAAGCTCACTCAATTTTTTATGTGGTAACAAAATTTGAGATAGAAATAGATACGACAATGCGTCCAAAACTGTGCAATGCCATGCATTATGATTCAATTATATGCCTTTACTCAATAATCACCAATGATCAACTTAGAATGATCACTTTAACGGTCGAGCAACATGACGTATCCACACTAAATCGTCTGTAACTTTTGCTTTAGCGATTAGAATGACAGAAATCCAATGCCCATGTTAATTTAGCTCACTTTCTATATTTTGACAAACTTTGAGACATAAATAGAGACGACAAATCGTCCAAGTAATCCAATCTATCCCAAAATGCGTGATGTCATGCTTATATGATTAATTTATATGCCTTTGCTCAATAAGCACCAATGATCAGTTTAGAATAATCATATTACCAGGCCGATCAATTTGACATGTCCGCACTAAATCTTCCGTAACTTTTGATTCTGAGCTTAGAATGACACGAATCCAATGTCCACGGTAAGCTACGTAAATTTTCTATATTTTTACAAAATGTAATATAGAAATAGAGACAAAAAAGCGTCCAAGTAATCCAACTTAATAGAAAATGTTTTGATGCCACGCATTATGCTTCATTTATAAGCCTTTACTCAATGCGCACCAATAACCAGGTTAGAATGATCACTTTAACTGGCCCATCAACTTGACATGTCTGCACTAAATGGTCCATAACTTTTAGTTTAGAGCTCCGAATGACAGTAATTCAATGCCCACGTTAAGCTAGCTCAATTTTCTCTATTGTGACAAACTTTGAGACTGAAATAGATACGACAAAGCATCCAAGTAATCCAATCTATCCCAAAATGCGTGATGCCTTGCTTTATGCTTCATTTATTCTTCAGTGAGCACCAATGGTGAGTTTAGAATGATAACTTTAACTAGCCGATCAACTTGAAATGTCCACACTAAATTGTGTATAACTTTTGATTTTTGTCTCAGAATGACACAAATCCAATGTCCACGTTAAGCTAGCTCAATTATCAATATTTTGACAAAATTTGGAACATAAAAAGAGATGAAAAAGCGTCCAAATAATCCAATCTATCCCAAACTATGTGATGCCATGCATTATCCTTCATTTATTAGACTTTCCTCAATGAGCACCAATGATCAGTATAGAATTATCACTTTAACTGGTCGATCAACTTGAAATGTCTATACTAAATCGTCTGTAACTTTTGATTTAGAGCTTAGAGTGATACGAACCCAATGTCTACGTTAAGCTAGCTCAAATTTCTAGATTTTGATAAAATTGGGGACAGAAAAAGAAACAACAAAGCGTCCAAATAATCTAATATATCCCAAACTGCGTGATGTCATGCTTTATACTTAATTTATCAGCCTTTACTTAATGGGCACCAATGATCAGTTTAGAATGATCACTTTAAGTGGCTGATCAACTTGATATATCCGCACTAAATCATCTGTAACTTTTGATTCAGAGGAAACACACGAATCCAATGCCCACATTAAGCTAGCTCAATTTTCTATATTGTGACAAAATTTGAGACAAAAATAGATACAACAGAGCGTCCAAGTAGTCCAATCTATCTCAAACTACGTGATGCCATGCATTATTTTTCATTTATAAGCTTTTACCCAATGAGCACCAATGATCAGTTTATAATGATCATTTTAATTGGCCGATCAACTTGACATTGCCGCACTAAATTGTCTGTAACTTTTGATTTAGTTCTCTGAATGACACAAATCCAATGTCCATGTTAAGCTGGCTCAATTTTCTGTATTGTGACAAAATTTGAGACACAATTAGATACGGCAAATTGTCCAAGTAATCCAATCCATCCCAAACTGTGAGATGGCATGCATTCTTCTTCATTTATAAGCTTTTACTCAATGAGCCCCAATGCTGAATTTAGAATGATCATTTAAACTAGGCTATCAACTTGACATTTCTGCACTGAATCGTCCTAACTTTTGATTTATAGCTTAGAATGACACGAATCCAATACCCACATTAATCTAGTTTAATTTTCTATATTGTGACAAAATTTCAGACAGAACTAAATACAACAAAGCGTCCAAGTAATCCAATATATCCCACACTGCGTGTTGCCATGCATAATGCTTCATTTATTAGCATTTCTTCAATGAGCACCAATGGTCAGTTTAGAATGATCACTTTAACTAGCCGATCAACTTGAAATATCCACACTAAATTATCTGTAACTTTTGATTTCGGACTCGGAATAACACGAATCCGATGTCCACGTTAAACTAGTTTAATTATCAATATTTTACCAAAATTTGGAACATAAAAAGAGACAACAAAGCGTCCAAATAATCCAATCTATCCCAAACTGTGTGATGCCATGCATTATCCTTCATTTATTAGACTTTCCTCAATGAGCACCAATAATCAGTTTAGAATTATCATTTTAATTTGTCGATCAACTTGACATGTCCACACTAAATCGTCTGTAACTTTTGATTTAGAGGTCAGAATGATACGAACTCAATGTCTACGTTAAGCTAGCTCAATTTTCTAGATTTTGACAAAATTTCGAATAAAAAAAAGAAACAACAAAGCATCCAAATAATCCAATCTATCCAAAATGCGAGATGCCATGCATTATGCTTGATTTATAAGCCTTTACTCAATGAGCACCAATGGTCAGTTTAGTATAATCATATTATCTGCCGATCAACTTGATATGTTCGCACTAAATCGTCCGTAAATTTTGATTTTGAGGTCAAAATGACAGGAATACAATGCCCACGTTGGCATGTCTGCACTAAATTTTCTATATTTTGCAAAATTTGAGAAATAAATAGAGATGACAAAGTGTCCAAGTAATCCAATCTACCCAAAACTGTGTGATGGCATGCATTATGCATGATTTATAAGGCTCTACGCAACGAGTCACAATTATCTGTTTAGAGTAATCATATTAACTGGCCGATTAATGTGACATGTCTGCAATAAAGCTCCATAACTTTTGATTTTGAGCTCAGATTGACACAAATCCAATGCCCACGTTAACCTAGATAAATTTTCTATATCTTACCAAAATTTGAAACAAAAATAGAGACGACAAAGCGTCCTAGTAATCCAATCTATCCAAAACTTTGTGATGCCATACATTAGGTTTCATGTATAAGCCTTTACTCAATGAGCACCAAGGATCAGTTCAGAATAATCATATTAACTGGCCGATCAACTTGACATTTCCGCACTAAATCGTCCATAAATTTTTATTAGAGCTCAAAATGACACGAATCTGATGCAGACATTAAGCTTGCTCAATTTTCTAAATTGTAACAAAATTTGAGACACAAATAGATTCAAAAAAGCGTCTAAATAATTCAGTCAATCCAAAATTTTGTAATTACATGCATTATACTTCATTTATAAGCCTTTACTCAATGAGCAACAATGATCATATTACCTGCCCGATCAACTTGACATGTCCGCACTAAATCATCCATAACTTTTGATTTGAGCTGAGTACTACACGAAACCAATGCCCACATTAAGCTAGATAAATTTTCTATATTTTAATAAAATTTGAAACAAAAATAGATACGACAAAGCGTCCAAGTAATTCAAATTTATCCCAAATTGTGTGATGTCATACATTATGATTCATTTATAAGTCTTTACTGAATGAGCACCAATGATCGATTTAGAATAATCATATTAACTGGCCGATGAACTTGACATGTCCGCACTAAATCGTTCGTAACTTTTGATTTTGAGCTTAAAATAACATGAATCCAATGCACACGTTAAGCTAGCTCAATTTTCTATATTGTGACAAAATTTGAGATAGAATTATATAAGACAAAGCATCCAAGTAATCGAATCTATCCAGAACTGTGTGAAGCCATGCATTATGCTTCGTTTATTAGCCTTTATTCAATAAGCACCAATGACCAGGTTAGAATAATCATCTTAACTGGCCGATTAACTTGACATGTTAGCTCCAAATAGTCCGTACTTTTGATTTTGAGCTCAGAATTACACGAATCCAATGCCCACGTTAAGCTAGCTCAATTTTCTATATTGTGACAAAATTTGAGACATAAATAGAGACGACAAAGCGTCTAAGTAATCATATCTATCCAAAACTGCATTATGCTTCATTTATAAGACTTTACTTAATGGGCTCCAAAGATCAGTTTAGAATCATTACTTTAACTGGCCGATCAACTTGACATATCCGCACTAAATCGTCCATATCTTTGTACTTAGATCTCAGAATGACACAAATCCAATGCCCACGTTAAGCTAGCTCAATTTTCGATATTGTATCAAAATTTGAGACAAAAATATATATACGACAAGCATCCAAGTATTCCAATCTCTCCAAAACTTTGTGATGCCATGCATTATGCTTAATTTATAAACGTTTACTCAATGAGCACCAATGATCGGTTTAGAATTATCACTTTAACTGGCCGATCAACTTGATATGTCCGCACTAAATCGTATGTAACTTTTGTTTTAGAGCTCACATTTACACGAATCCAATTTCCATGTTAATCAAGCTAATTTTCTATTTTTTGCAAAATTTGAGACACAAATAGAGACGACAAAGCGTACAAGTAATCCAATCTATAGAAAACTATGTGATGCCATGTATTATGCTTGATTTATAAGCCTTTACTCAAAGACCACCATTGATCAGTTTAGAAAAATCCAATTAACTGGCCGATCAACTTGACATGTCTGCACTAAATCGTTCATAACTTTTGATTTTGAGTTCAGAATGAAAAAAATCCAATGCCCACGTTAACCTAATTTAATTTTCTATATTGTGACAAAATTTCAAACATAACTAGATACGGCAAATCGCCCAAATAATCCAATCTATCTTCGTGATGCCATGCATTATACTTCATTTATAAGCCTTCACTCAATGAGTACTAGTGATAAGTTTAGAATGATTATATTAACAGGCCGATAACCTTGACATGTCCGCAATAAATCGTACGTAACTTTTGATTTTGAGTTCTGAATGACTCGATTCCAATACCCACATTAAGCTAGATAAATTTTCTATATTCTAACAAAATTTGAAACAAAAATAGAGACGATAAAGCGTCCAAGTAATCCAATCTATCCCAAACAGCGTGATGCCATGCATTATGCTTCATTTAAAAGCCTTTACTCAATGAGCACAAATGATCAGTTTAGAATGATCATATTAACTGGCCGATCAACTTGACATTTCCGCACTAAATCGTCCGTAAATTTTGATTAGAGCTCAAAATGACACGAATCTGATGCACACATTAAGCTTGCTCAATTTTTCTATATTGTAACAAAATTTGAGACACAAATAGATTCAAAAAAGCGTCTAAATAATTCAATCAATCCAAAATTTTGTAATTACATGCATTATACTTCATTTATAAGCCTTTACTCAATGAGCAACAATGATCTGTTTAGAATAATCATATTACCTGGCCGATCAACTTGACATGTCCACACTAAATCATCCGTTACTTTTGATTTGAGTTGAGAACTACACGAATCCAATGCCCACATTAAGCTAGATAAATTTTCTATATTTTAACAAAATTTGAAACAAAATTAGAGACGACAAAGCATCCAAGTAATTCAAATTTATCCAAAATTGTGTGATGTCATGCATTATGATTCATTTATAAGTCTTTACTAAATGAGCACCAATGATCAATTTAGAATAATCATATTAACTGACCGATGAACTTGACATGTCCACACTAGATCGCCTGTAACCTTTGATTTTGAGGTAAGAATGACATGAATCCAATGCACACGTTAAGCTAGATAAATTTTCTATATTTTAGAAAATTCTGAGATAGAAATATAGACGACAAAGCGTCCAAGTAATCCAATCTATCCAAAACTGCATGATGCAATGCATTATGCTTGATTTATAAGCCTTTACTCAATGAGTACCAATGTTCAGTTTAGTATAATCATATTATCTGCCGATCAACTTGATATGTTTGCACTAAATCGTCCGTAAATTTTGATTTTGAGGTCAAAATGACAGGAATACAATGCCCATGTTGGCATGTCCGCACTAAATTTTCTATATTTTGCAAAATTTGAGAAATAAATAGAGATGACAAAGTGTCCAAGTAATCCAATCTACCCAAAACTGTGTGATGGCATGCATTATGCATGATTTATAAGGCTCTACGCAATGATTGACAATTATCAGTTTAGAGTAATCATATTAACTGGCCGATTAATGTGACATGTCTGCAATAAAGCTCCATAACTTTTGATTTTGAGCTCAGATTGACACAAATCCAATGCCCACGTTAACCTAGATAAATTTTCTATATCTTACCAAAATTTGAAACAAAAATAGAGACGACAAAGCGTCCTAGTAATCCAATCTATCCAAAACTTTGTGATGCCGTACATTATGTTTCATGTATAAGCCTTTACTCAATGAGCACCAAAGATCAGTTCAGAATAATCATATTAACTGGCCGATCAACTTGACATTTCCGCACTAAATCATCCATAAATTTTGATTAAAGCTCAAAATGACACGAATCTGATGCAGACATTAAGCTTGCTCAATTTTCTAAATTGTAACAAAATTTGAGACACAAATAGATTCAAAAAAGCGTCTAAATAATTCAGTCAATCCAAAATTTTGTAATTACATGCATTATACTTCATTTATAAGCCTTTACTCAATGAGCAACAATGATCTGTTTAGAATAATCATATTACCTGCCCGATCAACTTGACATGTCCGCACTAAATCATCCATAACTTTTCATTTGAGCTGAGTACTACACGAAACCAATGCCCACATTAAGCTAGATAAATTTTCTATATTTTAATAAAATTTGAAACAAAAATAGAGACGACAAAGCGTCCATGTAATTCAAATTTATCCCAAATTGTGTGATGTCATACATTATGATTCATTTATAAGTCTTTACTGAATGAGCACCAATGATCGATTTAGAATAATCATATTAACTGGCCAATGAACTTGACATGTCCGCACTAAATCGTTCGTAACTTTTGATTTTGAGCTTAAAATAACATGAATCCAATGCACACGTTAAGCTAGCTCAATTTTCTATATTGTGACAAAATTTGAGATAGAATTATATAAGACAAAGCATCCAAGTAATCGAATCTATCCAAAACTGTGTGAAGCCATGCATTATGCTTCGTTTATTAGCCTTTATTCAATAAGCACCAATGACCAGGTTAGAATAATCATCTTAACTGGACGATTAACTTGACATGTTCGCTCCAAATAGTCCGTACTTTTGATTTTGAGCTCAGAATTACACGAATCCAATGCCCACGTTAAGCTAGCTGAATTTTCTATATTGTGACAAAATTTGAGACATAAATAGAGACGACAAAGCGTCTAAGTAATCATATCTATCCAAAACTGCGTTATGCTTCATTTATAAGACTTTACTTAATGGGCTCCAAAGATCAGTTTAGAATCATTACTTTAACTGGCCGATCAACTTGACATATCCGCACTAAATCGTCCATATCTTTGTACTTAGATCTCAGAATGACACAAATCCAATGCCCACGTTAAGCTAGCTCAATTTTCGATATTGTATCAAAATTTGAGACAAAAATATATATACGACAAGCATCCAAGTATTCCAATCTCTCCAAAACTTTGTGATGCCATGCATTATGCTTAATTTATAAGCGTTTACTCAATGAGCACCAATGATCGGTTTAGAATTATCACTTTAACTGGCCGATCAACTTGATATGTCCGCACTAAATCGTATGTAACTTTTGTTTTAGAGCTCACATTTACACGAATCCAATTTCCATGTTAATCAAGCTAATTTTCTATTTTTTGCAAAATTTGAGACACAAATAGAGACGACAAAGCGTACAAGTAATCCAATCTATAGAAAACTATGTGATGCCATGTATTATGCTTGATTTATAAGCCTTTACTCAATGACCACCAATGATCAGTTTAGAAAAATCCAATTAACTGGCCGATCAACTTGACATGTCTGCACTAAATCGTTCATAACTTTTGATTTTGAGTTCAGAATGAAAAAAATCCAATGCCCACGTTAACCTAATTTAATTTTCTATATTGTGACAAAATTTCAGACATAACTAGATACGGCAAATCGCCCAAATAATCCAATCTATCTGCGTGATGCCATGCATTATGCTTCATTTATAAGCCTTTACTCAATGAGTACTAGTGATCAGTTTAGAATGATTATATTAACAGGCCGATAACCTTGACATGTCCGCAATAAATCGTACGTAACTTTTGATTTTGAGTTCTGAATGACTCGATTCCAATACCCACATTAAGCTAGATAAATTTTCTATATTCTAACAAAATTTGAAACAAAAATAGAGACGATAAAGCGTCCAAGTAATCCAATCTATCCCAAACAGCGTGATGCCATGCATTATGCTTCATTTAAAAGCCTTTACTCAATGAGCACAAATGATCAGTTTAGAATGATCATATTAACTGGCCGATCAACTTGACATTTCCGCACTAAATCGTCCGTAAATTTTGATTAGAGCTCAAAATGACACGAATCTGATGCACACATTAAGCTTGCTCAATTTTTCTATATTGTAACAAAATTTGAGACACAAATAGATTCAAAAAAGCGTCTAAATAATTCAATCAATCCAAAATTTTGTAATTACATGCATTATACTTCATTTATAAGCCTTTACTCAATGAGCAACAATGATCTGTTTAGAATAATCATATTACCTGGCCGATGAACTTGACATGTCCACACTAAATGATCCGTTACTTTTGATTTGAGCTGAGAACTACACGAATCCAATGCCCATATTAAGCTAGATAAATTTTCTATATTTTAACAAAATTTGAAACAAAATTAGAGACGACAAAGCGTCCAAGTAATTCAAATTTATCCAAAATTGTGTGATGTCATGCATTATGATTCATTTATAAGTATTTACTGAATGAGCACCAATGATCAATTTAGAATAATCATATTAACTGGCCGATGAACTTGACATGTCCACACTAGATCGCCTGTAACCTTTGATTTTGAGGTAAGAATGACATGAATCCAATGCACACGTTAAGCTAGATAAATTTTCTATATTTTAGAAAAATTTGAGATAGAAATATAGATGACAAAGCGTCCAAGTAATCCAATCTATCGAAAACTGCGTGATGCAATGCATTATGCTTGATTTATAAGCCTTTACTCAATGAGCACCAATGGTCAGTTTAGTATAATCATAGTATCTGCCGATCAACTTGATATGTTCGCACTAAATCGTCCGTAAATTTTGATTTTGAGGTCAAAATGACAGGAATACAATGCCCACGTTGGCATGTCCGCACTAAATTTTCTATATTTTGCAAAATTTGAGAAATAAATAGAGATGACAAAGTGTCCAAGTAATCCAATCTACCCAAAACTGTGTGATGGCGTGCATTATGCATGATTTATAAGGCTCTACGCAACGAGTGACAATTATCAGTTTAGAGCAATCATATTAACTGGCCGATTAATGTGACAGGTCTGCAATAAAGCGTCCATAACTTTTGATTTTGAGCTCAGATTGACACAAATCCAATGCCCACGTTAACCTATATAAATTTTCTATATCTTACCAAAATTTGAAACAAAAATAGAGACGGCAAAGCGTCCTAGTAATCCAATCTATTCAAAACTTTGTGATGCCATACATTATGTTTCATGTATAAGCCTTTACTCAATGAGCACCAAGGATCAGTTCAGAATAATCATATTAACTGGCCGATCAACTTGACATTTCCGCACTAAATCATCCGTAAATTTTGATTAGAGCTCAAAATGACACGAATCTGATGCAGACATTAAGCTTGCTCAATTTTCTAAATTGTAACAAAATTTGAGACACAAATAGATTCAAAAAAGCATCTAAATAATTCAGTCAATCCAAAATTTTGTAATTACATGCATTATACTTCATTTATAAGCCTTTACTCAATGAGCAACAATGATCTGTTTAGAATAATCATATTACCTAGCCGATCAACTTGACATGTCCACACTAAATCATCCGTTCCTTTTGATTTGAGCTGAGAACTACACGAATCCAATGCCCACATTAAGCTAGATAAAATTTCTATATTTTAACAAAATTTGAAACAAAATTAGAGACGACAAAGCGTCCAAGTAATTCAAATTTATCCAAAATTGTGTGATGTCATGCATTATGATTCATTTATAAGTCTTTACTGAATGAGCACCAATTATCAATTTAGAATAATCATATTAACTGGCCGATGAAATTGAAATGTCCACACTAGATCGCCTGTAACCTTTGATTTTGATGTAAGAATGACATGAATCCAATGCACACGTTAAGCTAGATAAATTTTCTATATTTTAGAAAAATTTGAGATAGAAATATAGACGACAAAGCGTCCAAGTAATCCAATCTATCCAAAACTGCGTGATGCAATGCATTATGCTTGATTTATAAGCCTTTACTCAATGAGCACCAATGGTCAGTTTAGTATAATCATATTATCTGCCGATCAACTTGATATGTTCGCACTAAATCGTCCGTAAATTTTGATTTTGAGGTCAAAATGACAGGAATACAATGCCCACGTTGGCATGTCCGCACTAAATTTTCTATATTTTGCAAAATTTGAGAAATAAATAGAGATGACAAAGTGTCCAAGTAATCCAATCTACCCAAAACTGTGTGATGGCATGCATTATGCATGATTTATAAGGCTCTACGCAACGAGTGACAATTATCAGTTTAGAGCAATCATATTAACTGGCCGATTAATGTGACATGTCTGCAATAAAGCGTCCATAACTTTTGATTTTGAGCTCAGATTGACACAAATCCAATGCCCACGTTAACCTAGATAAATTTTCTATATCTTACCAAAATTTGAAACAAAAATAGAGACGACAAAGCGTCCTAGTAATCCAATCTATTCAAAACTTTGTGATGCCATACATTATGTTTCATGTATAAGCCTTTACTCAATGAGCACCAAGGATCAGTTCAGAATAATCATATTAACTGGCCGATCAACTTGACATTTCCGCACTAAATCATCCGTAAATTTTGATTAGAGCTCAAAATGACACGAATCTGATGCAGACATTAAGCTTGCTCAATTTTCTAAATTGTAACAAAATTTGAGACACAAATAGATTCAAAAAAGCATCTAAATAATTCAGTCAATCCAAAATTTTGTAATTACATGCATTATACTTCATTTATAAGCCTTTACTCAATGAGCAACAATGATCTGTTTAGAATAATCATATTACCTAGCCGATCAACTTGACATGTCCACACTAAATCATCCGTTCCTTTTGATTTGAGCTGAGAACTACACGAATCCAATGCCCACATTAAGCTAGATAAAATTTCTATATTTTAACAAAATTTGAAACAAAATTAGAGACGACAAAGCGTCCAAGTAATTCAAATTTATCCAAAATTGTGTGATGTCATGCATTATGATTCATTTATAAGTCTTTACTGAATGAGCACCAATTATCAATTTAGAATAATCATATTAACTGGCCGATGAACTTGACATGTCCACACTAGATCGCCTGTAACCTTTGATTTTGAGGTAAGAATGACATGAATCCAATGCACACGTTAAGCTAGATAAATTTTCTATATTTTAGAAAAATTTGAGATAGAAATATAGACAACAAAGCGTCCAAGTAATCCAATCTATCCAAACTGCGTGATGCAATGCATTATGCTTGATTTATAAGCCTTTACTCAATGAGCACCAATGGTCAGTTTAGTATAATCATATTATCTGCCGATCAACTTGATATGTTCACACTAAATCATCCATAAATTTTGATTTTGAGGTCAAAATGACAGGAATACAATGCCCATGTTGGCATGTCCGCACTAAATTTTCTATATTTTGCAAAATTTGAGAAATAAATAGAGATGACAAAGTGTCCAAGTAATCCAATCTACCCAAAACTGTGTGATGGCATGCATTATGCATGATTTATAAGGCTCTACGCAACGAGTGACAATTATCAGTTTAGAGCAATCATATTAACTGGCCGATTAATGTGACATGTCTGCAATAAAGCGTCCATAACTTTTGATTTTGAGCTCAGATTGACACAAATCCAATGCCCACGTTAACCTAGATAAATTTTCTATATCTTACCAAAATTTGAAACAAAAATAGAGACGACAAAGCGTCCTAGTAATCCAATCTATTCAAAACTTTGTGATGCCATACATTATGTTTCATGTATAAGCCTTTACTCAATGAGCACCAAGGATCAGTTCAGAATAATCATATTAACTGGCCGATCAACTTGACATTTCCGCACTAAATCATCCGTAAATTTTGATTAGAGCTCAAAATGACACGAATCTGATGCAGACATTAAGCTTGCTCAATTTTCTAAATTGTAACAAAATTTGAGACACAAATAGATTCAAAAAAGCATCTAAATAATTCAGTCAATCCAAAATTTTGTAATTACATGCATTATACTTCATTTATAAGCCTTTACTCAATGAGCAACAATGATCTGTTTAGAATAATCATATTACCTAGCCGATCAACTTGACATGTCCACACTAAATCATCCGTTCCTTTTGATTTGAGCTGAGAACTACACGAATCCAATGCCCACATTAAGCTAGATAAAATTTCTATATTTTAACAAAATTTGAAACAAAATTAGAGACGACAAAGCGTCCAAGTAATTCAAATTTATCCAAAATTGTGTGATGTCATGCATTATGATTCATTTATAAGTCTTTACTGAATGAGCACCAATTTTCAATTTAGAATAATCATATTAACTGGCCGATGAACTTGACATGTCCACACTAGATCACCTGTAACCTTTGATTTTGAGGTAAGAATGACATGAATCCAATGCACACGTTAAGCTAGATAAATTTTCTATATTTTAGAAAAAATTGAGATAGAAATATAGACGACAAAGCGTCCAAGTAATCCAATCTATCCAAAACTGCGTGATGCAATGCATTATGCTTGATTTATAAGCCTTTACTCAATGAGCACCAATGGTCAGTTTAGTATAATCATATTATCTGCCGATCAACTTGATATGTTCGCACTAAATCGTCCATAAATTTTGATTTTGAGGTCAAAATGACAGGAATACAATGCCCACGTTGGCATGTCCGCACTAAATTTTCTATATTTTGCAAAATTTGAGAAATAAATAGAGATGACAAAGTGTCCAAGTAATCCAATCTACCCAAAACTGTGTGATGGCATGCATTATGCATGATTTATAAGGCTTTACGCAACGAGTGACAATTATCAGTTTAGAGTAATCATATTAACTGGCCGATTAATGTGACATGTCTGCAATAAAGCGTCCATAACTTTTGATTTTGAGCTCAGATTAACACAAATCCAATGCCCACGTTAACCTAGATAAATTTTCTATATCTTACCAAAATTTGAAACAAAAATAGAGACGACAAAGCGTCCTAGTAATCCAATCTATCCAAAAATTTGTGATGCCATACATTATGTTTCATGTATAAGCCTTTACTCAATGAGCACCAAGGATCAGTTCAGAATAATCATATTAACTGGCCGATCAACTTGACATTTCCGCACTAAATCGTCCGTAAATTTTGATTAGAGCTCCAAATGACACGGATCTGATGCAGACATTAAGCTTGCTCAATTTTCTAAATTGTAACAAAATTTGAGACACAAATAGATTCAAAAAAGCGTCTAAATAATTCAGTCAATCCAAAATTTTGTAATTACATGCATTATACTTCATTTATAAGCCTTTACTTAATGAGCAACAATGATCTGTTTAGAATAATCATATTACCTGGCCGATCAACTTGACATGTCCGCACTAAATCATCCGTAACTTTTGATTTGAGCTGAGAACTACACGAATCGAATGCCCACATTAAGCTAGATAAATTTTCTATATTTTAACAAAATTTGAAACAAAATTAGAGACAACAAAGCGTCCAAGTAATTCAAATTTATCCAAAATTGTGTGATTTTATGCATTATAATTCATTTATAAGTCTTTACTCAATGAGCACCAATGATCAATTTAGAATAATCATATTAACTGGCTGATGAACTTGACATGTCCACACTAGATCGCCCGTAACCTTTGATTTTGAGGTAAGAATGACATGACTCCAATGCACACGTTAAGTTAGATAAATTTTCTATATTTCAGAAAAATTTGAGATAGAAATATAGACGACAAAGCGTCCAAGTAATCCAATCTATCCAAAACTGCGTGATGCAATGCATTATGCTTGATCTATAAGCCTTTACTCAATGAGCACCAATGGTCAGTTTAGCATAATCATATTATCTGCCGATCAACTTGATATGTTAGCACTAAATCGTCCGTAAATTTTGATTTTGAGGTCAAAATGACAGGAATACAATGCCCACGTTGGCATGTCCGCACTAAATTTTCTATATTTTGCAAAATTTGAGAAATAAATAGAGATGACAAAGTGTCCAAGTAATCCAATCTACCCAAAACTGTGTGATGGCATGCATTATGCATGATTTATAAGGCTCTACGCAACGAGTGACAATTATCAGTTTAGAGTAATCATATTAACTGGCCGATTAATGTGACATGTCTGCACTAAATCGTCCATAACTTTTGATTTTGAGCTCAGATTGACACAAATCCAATACCCACGTTAAGCTAGATAAATTTTCTATATCTTACCAAAATTTGAAACAAAAATAGAGATGACAAACCGTCCTAGTAATCCAATCTATCCAAAAAATTTTGATGCCATACATTATGTTTCATGTATAAGCCTTTACTCAATGAGCACCAATGGTCAGTTTAGAATAATCATATTAACTGGCCAATCAACTTGACATGTCCGTACTAAATCGTTCCTAACTTCTGATTTTGAGATCAGAATAACACGATTCCAATGCCCAGGTTAAGCTAGCTCAATTTTCTATATTGTGACAAAATTTGAGACAATTAGATAAGCCAAAGCATCCAAGTAATCGAATATATCCGAAACTGTGTGAAGCCATGCATTATGCTTCGTTTATAAGCCTTTATTCAATAAGCACCAATGATCAGTTTAGAATAATCATCTTAACTGGCCGATTAACTTGAAATGTTAGCACCAATTCGTCCGTAACTTTTGATTTTGAGCTCATAATTTCACGAATCCAATGCCCACATTAAGCTAGCTCAATTTTCTATATTGTGAAAAGATTTGAGACATAAGTAGAGACGACCAAGCATCTAAGTAATCCAGTCTATCCAATACGGCGTGATGCCATGCTTTATGCTTCATTTATAAGCCTTTACTTAATGAGCACCAATGATCAGTTTAGAAAGATTACTTTAACTGGCCGATCAACTTGATATATCCGTAACTTTGTATTTAGATCTCAGAATGACACAAATCCAATGCCCACGTTAAACTAGCTCAATTTTCAATATTGTATCAAAATTTGAGACAAAATATATATACGACAATGCTTCCAAGTATTCCAATCTCTCTAAAACTCTGTGATGCCATGCATTATGCTTAATTTATAAGCGTTTACTTAATCAGCACCAATGATCAATTTTGAATAATCATATTAACAACACGATGAAATTGACATATTCGCATTGTATCGGCAATATATTTTGATATTGAGCTCAAAATGACACGAATTCAATGCGCATGTTAAGCTAGATAAAGTTACAATATTTTAACAAAACTTAAGACAAAAATAGAGACGATAAAGCATCCAAGTAATCTAATATATCCAAAACTATGTGATGCCATGTATGATGCTTGATTTATAAGCCTTTACTCAATGAGCACCAATGATCAGTTTAGAAAAATCCTATTAACTAGCCGATCGACTTGACATGTATGCACTAAATCATCCACAGCTTTTGATTTTGACTTCCGAATGAAACGAATCCAATGCCCACGTTAACCTAGTTCAATTTTCTATATTGTGACAAAATTTCAGACATAACTAGATACGGCGAAGCATCCAAATAATCCAATCTATCCCAAACTACATGAAGGCATGCATTATGCTTCATTTATAAGCCTTTACTCAATGAGCACTAGTGATCAGTTTAGAATGATCATATTAACTGGCCGATCAATTTGACATGTCCGCACTAAATTGTCCATAACTTTTGATTTTGAGTTCTGAATGACTCGAATCCAATACCCACATTAAGCTAGATAAATTTTCTATATTTTAACAAAATTGGAAACAAAAATAGAGACAACAAAGCGTCCAAATAATCCAATCTATCCCAAACTGTGTGATGCCATGCATTATGTTTCATGTATAAGCCTTTACTCAATGAGCACCAATGATCAGTTTAGAATGATCATATTAACTAGCCGATCAACTTGACATGTCCGCACTAAATCGTTTGTAACTTTTGGTTAGAGCTCAAAATGACACGAATCCGATGCACACATTAAGCTATCTCAATTATCCATATTGTAACAAAATTTGAGACAGAAATAGATATAAAAAAGCGTCTAAGTAATCCAATCTATCCAAAAATGTGTGATGGCATGCATTATGCATGATTTATAAGCCTCTACGCAATAAGAGAAAATGATTAGTTTAGAATAATCATATTAACTCGCCGATTAATGTGACATGTCCGCATTAAATCGTCCGTAACTTTGATTTTGAGCTCAAACTCACACGAATCCAATGCCCACGTTAAGCTAGATGAATTTTCTATATGTTAATGAAATTTGAAACAAAAATAGAGACGACAAAGCGTCCAAGTAATCCAATCTATCCAAAAATATGTGATGCCATACATTATGTTTCATCTATAAGACTTTACTCAATGAGCACCAATGATTAGTTTAGAATAATCATATTAACTGGCCAATCAATTTGACATGTCCGCACTAAATCGTTCCTAACTTTTGATTTTGAGCTCAGAATAACACAAATCCAATGCCCACGTTAAGCTACCTCAATTTTCTATATTTTGACCAAATTTGAGACATAATTAGATAAGACAAAGCATACAAGTAATCGAATCTATCCAAAACTGTGTGAAACCATGAGTTATGCTTCATTTATAAGCCTTTATTCAATAAGGACCAATGATCAGTTTAGAATAATCATCTTAACTGGCCGATTAACTTGACATGTTAGCACCAAATCGTCCGTAACTTTTCATTTTGAGCTTAGAATTACACGAATACAATGCCCACGTTTAGCTAGCTCAATATTCTATATTGTGACAAAATTGGAAACATAAATAGAGACGAGAAAGTGTCTAAGTAATCCAAACTATCCAAAACTGCGTGATGCCATGCTTTATGCTTCATTTATAAGCCTTTACTTAATGAGCACCAATGATCAGTTTAGAATGATTACTTTGACTAGCCGATCAACTTTACATATCCGCACTAAATCGTCCGTAATTTTGTATTTAGATCTCAGAATGACACAAATCGAATGCTCACATTAATCTAGCTCAATTTTTGATATTGTATCAAAATTTGAGAAAAAAAACATATATACGAAAGCGTCCAAGTATTCTAATCTATCCAAAACTATGTGATGCCATGTATTATGCTTGATTTATAAGCCTTTACTCAATGAGCACCAATGGTCAGTTTAGAAAAATCCTATTAAATGGCCAATCAACTTGACATGTCTGCAATAAATCGTCTGTAACATTTGATTTTGAGCTCAGAATGACACGAATACAATGCCCATGTTGGCATGTCCGCACTAAAATTTCCATATTTTGCAAAATTAGAGAAATAAATAGGGACGACAAAGCGTCCAAGTAATCCAATCTATACAAAACTGTGTGATGGCATGCATTATTCATGATTTATAATCCTCAACGCGATGACCGGCAATGATCTGTTTGAATAATTATATCAACTGGCCGATTAACATGACATGTCCACACTAAATCGTAGGTAACTTTTGATTTTGAGCTCAGAATAACATGAATCCAATGCCCACGTTTAGTTAGATAAATTTCTATATTTTAACAAAGTCTGAAACAAAAATAGAAATGACAAAGTGTGCAAGTAATCCAATCTATCCCAAACTTTGTGATGCCATACATTATGTTTCATGTATAAGCCTTTACTCAATGAGCACCAATGATCAGTTAGAATATTCACATTAACTGGCCAATCAACTTGACATGTCCGAACTAAATCGTTCGTAACTTTTGATTTTGAGCTCAGAATAACACGAATCCAATGCCCACATTAAGCTAGCTAAATTTTGTATATTGTGACAAAATTTGAGACCAAATTAGATAAGCCAAAGCATCTAAGAAATCCAATCTATCCGAAACTGTGTGAAGCCATGCATTATGCTTCGTTTATAAGCCTTTACTCAATAAGCACCAATGATCAGTTTAGAATAGTCATATTAACTGTCCGATGAACTTCACATGTCCGCACAAAATTATCCGTAACTTTCGATTTTGTGCTCAGAATGACACGAATCCAATGCCCACGTTAAGCTTGCTAAATTTTCTATGTTTTGGCAAAATTGGAGACAGAAATAGGTACGAGAAAGAGTCCAAGTAATCCAATCTCTCCCAAAATGCGTAATGCCATGCTTTATGCTTCTATTATAAGCCCTTACTTAAAGAGCAACAGTGATCAGTTTAGAATGATTAATTTAACTGGATGATCAACATGAGATGTCCGCACTAAATAGTTCGTAACTTTGTATTTAGATCTCAGGATGACACAAATCCAATGCCCACGTTAAGCTAGCTAAATTTTCGATATTGTATCAAAATTTGAGACAGAAATATATATAGGACAATGCATCCAAGTATTCCAATGTCTCCAAACCTGTGTGATGCCATGCATTATGCTTAATTTATAAGCGTTTACTCAATGAGCACCAATGATCAATTTTGAAAAATCATATTAACAGGCCGATGAAATTGACATGTTCACACTATATCGTCAATAACTTATGATTTTGAACTCAGAATGACATGAATTCAATGCGCACGTTAAGCTAGATAAATTTTCTATATATTAAAAAACTTTGAGACAGAAATTGAGACGATAAAGCATCCAAGTAATCCAATCTATCCAAAACTATGTGATGTCATGTATTATGTGTGATTTATAAGCCTTTACTCAATGAGCACTAATGCTCAGTTTAGAAAAATCCTATTAACTGGCCGATCAACTTGACATGTCTACACTAAATCGTCTGTTACTTTTGATTTTTAATTCAGTATGAAACGATCCAATGCCCACGTTAACCTAGTTCAATTTTCTATATTGTGACAAAATTTCAAACATAACTAGATACGACAAAGCATCCAAATCATGCAATATATCCCAAACTGCGTGATGGCATGCATTATACTTCATTTATAAGCCTTTACTCAATCAACACTACTGATCAGCTTAGAATGATTATATTAATTGGCCGATAAACTTGACATGTCTGCACTAAATCATCCGTAACCTCTGATTTTGAGTTCTGAATTACTCGAATCCAATACCCACATTAAACTAGATAATTTTCTATATTTTAACGAAATTTGAAACAAAAATAGCCACGACAAAGCGTCCAAGTAATCCAATCTATCCAAAATTATGTGATGTCATGCATTATGATTTCTTTATAAGCATTTACTCAATGAGCACCAATGATCAATTTAAAATAATCATATTAACTGGTCGGTGAACTTGACATGTCCACATTAGATCGTCTGTAACCTCTGATTTTGAGGTCAGAATGACACGAATCCAATGCCCACGTTAAGCAAGATAAATTTTCTATTTTTTAACAAAATTTGAGACAAAAATATAGACAACAATACATCCAAGTAATACAATCTATCCAAAACTGAGTGATGCCATGCATTATGCTTGATTTATAAGCCTTTACTCAATGAGCACCAATGATCAGTTTAGTATAATCACATTACTGGCCGATCAACTTGATATGTCTGCACTAAATCGTCCGTAACTTTTGATTTTGAGCTCAAAATGACACGAATCCAATGCCCATGTTGGCATGTCCACACTAAATTTTGTATATTTCGCAAAATTTGAGAAGGAAATAAAGACGACAAAGCGTCCAAGTAATCCAATCTATCCAAAACTGTGTGATGGTATGCATTATGCTTGATTTATAAGCCTCTACGCAATGAGCGAAAATGATCAGATAGAATAATCATATTAACTGTCCGATTAACTTGACATGTCCACACCAAATCGTCCGTAACTTTTGATTTGAGCTCAGAATGACACAAAACAAATGCCCGCGTTAATCTAGATAAATTTTCTATATTTTAACAAAAATTGAAAAAAAAATAGTGACAACAAAGCGTCCAAATAATCCAATCTATCCAAAACTTTGTGATGCCATACAATATGTTTCATGTATAAGCCTTTACTCAATGAGCACCAATGATCAATTTAGAAAAATCATGTTAACTTGCCGATCAACTTGACATGTCTGCACTAAATCGTTCGTAACTTTTGATTTTGAGCTCAGAATAACACGAATCCAATGCTTAGGTTAAGCTAGCTCAATTTTCTATATTTTGACAAATTTTGAGACAGAATTAGATAAGACAAAGCATCCAAGAAATCCAATCTATCCGAAACTGTGTGAAGCAATGCATTATGCCTTGTTTATAAGCCTTTATTCAATAAGCACCAATGATCAGTTTATAATAGTCATGTTAACTATGCGATGAACTTGAGATGTCCGCACTAAATCGTGCGTAACTTTTGATTTTGAGCTCAGAATGACATGAATCCAATGCCCACGTTAAGCTTGCTAAATTTTCTATGTTTTGGCAAAAATTGGAGACAGAAATAGAGACGAGAAAGAGTCCAAGTAATCCAATCTCTCCCAAACTGCGTGATGCCATGCTTTATGCCTCATTTACAAGCCCTTACTTAAATTGCAACAATGATCAGTTTAGAATGATTACTTTAACTCGATGATATACTTGACATGTCCGCACTAAATCGTCCGTAACTTTGTATTTAGATCTCAGAATGACACAAATCCAATCTCCACGTTAATCTAGCTCAATTTTTGATATTGTATCAAAATTTGAGACAGAATATATATTCGACAATGCATCCAAGTATTCCAATCTCTACAAAACTGTGTGATGCCATGCATTATGCTTAATTTATAAGCGTTTACTCAATGAGCACCAATGATCAATTTTGAATAATCATATTAACAGGCCGATGAAATCGAGTTGTTCGCACTATATCGTCAATAACTTATGATTTTGAGCTCAGAATGACACAAATTCAATGCGCACGTAAAGCTAGATAACTTTCTATATTTTAACAAACTTTGAGGCAGAAATAGAGAGCACAACGCGTCCAAGTAATCCAATCTATCCAAAACTATGTGATGCCATGTATTATGCTTGATATATAAGCCTTTACTAAATGAGCACCAATGATCAGTTTAGAAAATCCTATTAAATGTCCGATCAACTTGACTTGTCTGCAGTAAATCGTCCGTAACTTTTGATTTTGAGTTCAGAATGACTCGAATCCAATATCCACATTAAACTAGATAAACTTTCTATATTTTAACAAAATTTGATACAAAAATAGAGACGACAAAACGTCCAAATAATCCTATCTATCCCAAACTGCGTGATATCATGCATTATGCTTCATTTATAAGTCTTTACTCAATGAGCACCAATGATCAGTTTAGAATGATCATATTAACTGGCCGATCAACTTGACATGTCCGCACTAAATCGTGCGTAACTCTTGATTTAGAGCGTAGAATGACACGAATCCAATGCCCACATTAAGCTAGCTCAATATTCTATATTGTGATAAAATTTGAAACAAAATAGATATGACAAAGCGTGCAAGTAATCCAATCTTTCCCGAACTGTGTGATGCCATGCGTTATGCGTCATTTATAAGCCTTTATTCAATGAGCACCAATGATCAGTTCAGAATGATCATTTTAACTGGCCGATCAACTTGACATGTCCGCACTAAATATTCTGCAACTTTTGATTTAAAACTCAGAATGACACGAATCTAATGCCCATGTTAATCTATATCAATTTTCTATATTGTGACAAAATTGAGACAAAAATAGATACAATAAATCGTCCAAGTAATCCAATCTATCCCCAATTGTGTGATGCCATGCATTATTCTTCATTTATAAGCCTTTACTCAATGAGCACAAAAAATCAGTTTAGAATGATCCTTTTAACTCGCCGATCAATGTCTGCACTAAATCATCTGTAACTTTTGATTTATAGCTCGGAATCACACGAATCAGTGCCCACGTTAAGCTAGTTCAATTTGCTATATTGTGATAAAATTTAAGACTAAAATTGCTTCGACAAATCCTCCAAGTAAGCAAATATATCTAAAACTGCGCAGTATATTGCGTTATCCCTCATTTATAAGCATTTACTCAATGAGCACCAATGATTACTTTAAAATGATCATTTTAACTTTCTAATCAACTTCACATATTATCACTAAATCGTCCGTAACATTTTATTTATAGCTTAGAATGACACGAATCTAATGCCCACGTTAAGCTAGTTCAATTTTCTATATTGAGAAAAAATTTGAGTAAGAAATAGATACGACAAAGCATTCAAGTAATCCAATATATCTGAAACTGTGTGATGCATGCATTATGGTTCATTTATAAGCCTTACTCACTGAGCACCAATGATCAGTTAAGATGGATCATGTTAACTGGCCGATTAACTTGATATGTCTGCACAAAATCGTCTGTAACTATTGATTTCGAGCTCAAACTGACACGAATCCAATGCCCACGTTAAGCTGCCTCAATTTTCTATATTGTTACAAAATTTGATACAAAAATAGATACAAAAAAGCATCTAAGTAATCAAATCTATCCCGAACTACGTGATGCCAGACATTGTGCCTCATTTATAAGCCTTTACTCCATGATCACCAATGATCAGTTAAGAATGATTATTTTAATTGACAGATTAACTTGACATGTTCCCACTATATCGTATGTAACTTTATATTTAGAGCTCAGAATGACACGAATCCAATGCCCACGTTAAGCTAGCTCAATTTTCTATATTGTGAAAAAAGTGATATAGAAATAGATACGACAAAGCATCCAAGTTATCCAATCTATCCCGAACTGGGTGATGCCATGCATTATACTTCATTTATAAGCATTTACTCAATGGGTACCAATGATAAGTTAGGAATGATCATTTTAACTAGCCGATCAATTTGACATGACCACGCTAATTTATCCGTAACTTTTGATTTAGAGCATAGAGTGCCACGAATCCAAACACCAGGTTAAGCTAGCTCAATTTTCTATATTGTCACATAATTTGAAATAGAGATAGATATGAAAAAGCGTCTAAGTAATCCAATCTATCCTGCATTACTTGATGTCATGCATTATGCTTCATTTATAATCCTTTATTCAATGAGCACCAATGATCAGTTAAGAATGATCATTTTAACTGGGCAATAAACTTGACATGTATGTACTAAATATTCTGTAACTTTTGATTTAGAGCTAAGAATGACATGAATTCAATGCCCACGTTAAGCTATATCAATTTTCTGTATGGTTACAAAATTTGAGACAAAATAGATACAACAAACCGTCCAAGTAATCCAATCTATCCCTAACTGTGTGATGCCATTCATCATTCTTCATTTATAACGCTTTACTCAATGATCACCAAGGATCAGTTTAGAATAATCATTTTACTAGCCAATCAATATCTGCACTAAATCGTTTGTAACTTTTGATTTATACCTTTGAATGACACAAATCCAGTGCCAACGTTAATCTAGCTAATTTTCTATATTGTGATATAATTTAAGACGAAAATTGCTTCGAAAAATCCTCCACTTAATCAAATCTATCTAAAACTGCGTAATATCATGCATTATCCCTCATTTATAGGTCTTGACATGTCTGCACTAAATCATCCGTAACTTTTGATTTAAAGCTCAGAATATCACTAATTCAGACCCCACATTAAGCTAGCTCAATTTGCAATATTGTGAAAATATTATAGACAGAAATTGAGAAGACAAAACGTCAAAGTAATCCAATCTATCCCAAACTGCGTGATATCATGCATTATGGTTCATTTATAAGCGTTTACTCAATGATCACCAATGATCAGTTAAGAATGATCATTTTAATTACTCGATCAACTTGACATGTCTGCACTAAATCATCTGTAACTTTCAATTTAGAGTTGACAAAATCACGAATCCAATGCTCATATTAAGCCAGTTCAATTTTTTATATTGTGATAGAAATAGATACGATAAAGCATCCAAGTAAACTAATCTATCCCAAACTAAATGATGTCATGCTTTATGCTTCATTTATAAGCATTTAGTTAACGAACACCAATGATCAGTTTAGAATGATCACTTTATATGGCTGATCAACTTGACATGTCCGCACTAAATCATCCATAACTTTGATTTATAGCTCAGAATGACACGAATCCAATGCCCACATTAAGGTAGCTCAATTATTTATATTGTGATAATTTTAAGACTAAAATTGCTTTGACAAGTCCTCCAAGTAATGAAATCTATCCAAAACAACGTGATGTCATGCATTATGCTTCATTTATAAGCATTTACTCAATGAGCACTAGTGATCAGTTTAGAATGATCAATTTAACTTGGCGATCAGATTGAGATGTTTGAACTAAATCGTCCATAACTCATGATTTATAGCTCATAATTCCACGAATCCAATGCACACGTTAAGCTAGCTCAATTTTCTATATTGTGACAAAATTTGAATACAAATAGATACGAAAAAGTGTTCAAGTAATCCAACCTAGCCAAAACTTTGTGATGCCATGCATTATGCTTCACTTCTAAGTCTTTACGCAATGAGCACCAATTATCAGTTTTGAATGATCACTTGAACTGGCCGATCAACTTGAAATGTCCGCACTAAATCGTCTACAACTTTTGATTAAGAGCTCAGAATGACACTAATCCAATACCCACGTTAGGCTATCTCAATTTTCTATTTTTTGAAAAATTTTGAGACAAAAATAGATACGAAACAGCCAAAATTGGGTGATGCCATGCATTATGTTTCATGTATAAGTCTTTATGCAATGAGAACCAATGATCAGTTTAGAATGATAACTTTAACTGGCAGATCAACTTGAAATGTCCACACTAAATCGTCCATAACTTTTGATTTAGAGCTCTGAATGACATGAATCCAATGCCCACGTTAAACTAGCTAAGTTTTCTATATTTTGAAAAATTTTGAGACAGAAATAGATACGAAACAGCGTTCAACTTATCCAATATACCCAAAACTGCATGATCCAATGCTTTATGCTTCATTTATAAGCGTTTACTCAATGAGGACCAATGATAACTTAACTGGGCGATATACTTGACATATCTGCACAAAATTGTCCATAACTTTTGATTTATAGCTCATAATGACACAAATCCAATGCCCACGTTAATCTAACTCAATTTTCTATATTGTAACAAAGGTTGAGACTGAAATCGATACAAATAGCATTCAAGTAATCCAAACTTTCCAAACCTGCATAATGCCATGCATTTTGCTTCATTTATAAGCCTTTATTCAATGAGCACCAATAATAAGTTTAGAATGATCAATTTAACTGGGAGATCAACTTGACATGTCTGCACTAAATCATCCATAACTTTTGATTTATAGCTCATCATGACACGAATCCAATGCCCACGTTAAGCTAGCTCAATTTTCTATATTGTGACGAAATTTGAGACAAAAATAGATAAAAAACGTTCAAGTTATCCAAGCTAGCCAAAATTGCGTGATGCCATGCATTTTGCTTCATTTATAAGCCTTTATTCAATGCACACCAATAATTAGTTTAGAATGATCACTTTACCTAGCGGATCAACTTGACATGTCCGCATTAAATTGTCCTAAATTTTGATTCAGAGTTCAGAATGACACGAATCCAATGCCCACGTTAAGGTAGCTCAATTTTTAATATTTTGACAATATTTTCAATATTGCGTCCATGTAATGCTATCTATCACGAACTGCGTGATTCAATGAAATTGCGTCCATGCTTCATTTATAAGCCTTTTCTCAATGAAGACCATTGATCTGTTTAGATTGATCACTTTAACAGGCCGATCAATTTGACATGTCTGCGTTAAATCGTCCGTAACTTATGATTTAGAGCTCAAACTGACAGGAATCAAATACCCACGTTAAGCTAGCTCAATTTTCAATATTGTGACAAAATTTGAGAAAGAAACAGATACGAAAAAGTGTTCAAGTAATCCAATCTAGCAAAATATGCATGATGCCATATTATGCTTCATTTATAAGCCTTTACTCAATGAGCACCAATGATCAGTTTAAAATGATCACTTTAACTGGCCGATCAACTTGACATGTGCTTACTAAATCGTCTGTGACTTTTGATTTAGAGAATAACACGAATCCAATGCCCATGTTAAGTTAGTTAAATTTTCTATATTGTGACAAAATTTGAGATAGAAATAGATACGAAAAAGCATTCAAGTAATCCAATCTAACCAAATATGCGTGATACCATACATTATGCTTCATTTATAAGCCTTTACTTAATGAGCACCAATGATCAGTTTAGCATGATAAATTTAACTGGGCAATCAACTTGAGATGTCTGTACTAAATCCTCTATAACTTTTGATTTATAGCTCATAATGACACGAATCCAATAGCAATGTAAAGCTAGCTCAATTTTCAATATTGTAACAAAATGAGAGATAGAAATAGAAACAAAAAAGCGTTCAAGTTATCCAAGCTAGCCAAAACTGCGTGATGCCATGCATTTTGCTTCATTTATAAACCTTTACTCAATGAACACCAATGAACAATTTAGAATGATCATTTTAACTGCCCGATCAACTTGACATGTCCGCACTAAATTCTCCATAACTTTCGATTTAGAGCTCAGAATGACACGAACCAGTGCCCATGTTAAGCTATCTGAATTTTCAATATTGTGATGAAATCTCAGACATAAATAGATATGACAAATCGTCCAAGTAATCCAATCTATCCCGAACTGTTTGAAGTAATGCATTATACTTTATTTATAAACCTTTACTCAATGAGCACCAATGATCAGTTTAGAATGATCACTTTAACTAGCCGATCAATTTGACATGTCCGCATGAAATCCTCCTAACTTTTGATTTGGAGCTCAAAATGAAATGAATCCAATGCCACAAATCCAATGCCCACATTAAGCTAGCTCAATATTTATATATTGTGATAAATTTTAAGACTAAAATTACTTCAAAAAGTCCTCCAAGTAATCAAATCTTTCCAAAACTGCGTTATGTCATGCATTATGCTTCATTTATAAGCCTTTAATCAATGAGCATTAATGATCAGTTTAGAATGATCAATTTAACCAGGCGATCAACTTGACATGTACGCACTAAATCGTCAGTAACTTTTGATTTAGAGCTCTGAATCACACGAACAAAATGCCCACGTTAAGCTAGATCAATTTTCTATATTGTGAAAAAATAGATACGACAAAGCTTCCATGTAATCAATTCTAACCCGAACTGCGTGATGTCATGCATTATGCTTCATTTATATGCCTTTACTAAATGACCACCAATGACCAGTTTATAATAATCACTTTAACTTTCCAATCAACTTGACATGTCTGCGCTAAATCGTCCGTAACTTTTGATTTAGAGCTCTGAATGACAAGAATATAATGCCCACGTTAAACTATCTCAATTTTCTATATTTTGACAAAATTTGAGACAGAAATAGATACAAAGTGTTCAAGTAATCAAATCTAGCAAAAACTGTGTGATGCCATGCATAATGCTTCAATTATAAGCCTTTCCTCAATGAGCACCAATGATCAGTTTAGACTGATCACTTTAATTAGACGATCAACGTGACATGTTTGCACTAAATTGTCCGGAACTACTGATTTAGAGTTCAAAGTAAAACGAATCCAATGCCCATGTTAAGCTAGCTAAATTTCCTATATTGTGAAAAATTTGAGATAGAAATAGATACGACAAACCATCCAAGTAATTCAATCTGTCCCGAACTTCGTGATGTCATGCATTATGCTTCATTTATAAGCCTTTACTCAGTGGGCACCAATTATCAGTTTATAATGATCACGTTAAGTTGGCGATCAACTTGACATGTCCGCACTAAATCGTTTGTAACTTTTGATTTAGAGCTCAGAATAACACGTCTAATGCACGTGTTAAGCTAGCTCAATTTTCTATATTATGACAAAATTTGAGGCAAAAATAGATACGAGAAAGCGTACAAGTAATCCAATCTATCCCAAATTGCGATGTCATGCATTATTCATTATTTATAAGACTTTTACTCAATGAGAACCAATGATCAGTTTAGAATGATCACTTTAACTGGCCAACAACTTGACATGTTCGTAATAAATTGTTTGTAACTTTTGATTTAGAACACAAAATGACCCGAATAAAATCCTCACGTTTAGCTACCTCAATTTTCTATATTGTGATAAAACTTGAGACAAAAATAGATACAACAAAGCGCCCATGTAATCCAATCTATCCCGAACTGCGTAATGCCATGCATTATGCTTCATTTATATGTCTTTACTCAATCAGCACCAATGATCAGTTTAGAATAATCACTTGAACTGGCTGACAACTTGACATGTCTGCACTAAATTGTCCGTAACTTTTGATTTAGAGCTCCGAATGACATGAATCCAAATTCCACGTTAAGCTAGCTCAATTTTCTATATTTTGAACAAAATTTGAGAGAGAAATAGATATGACAAAGCGTCCAAGTAATCCAATCTGTCCCGAACTGCATGATGTCATGCATTATGCTTCATTTACAAGCCTTTACTCAATGAGCACGAATGATCACTTTAAGTAGGCAATCAACTTGACATGTGCGCACTAAATTGTCTTTAACTTTTTATTTAGAGCTGAGAATAACACGAATCCAATGCCCATGTTAAGACAGATCAATTTTCTATATTGTGAAAAAATTTGAGACAGAAATAGATAAGACAATACGTCCAAGTAATCCAATCTATCCTGAACTGCGTGATGTCATGCATTATGATTCATTTATAAACCTTTACTCAATGAGCACCAATGATCAGTTTAGAATGATCACTTTAAGTGACCGATCAACTTCACATGTCCGCGCTTAATAGTCTGTAACTTCTGATTTAGAGCTCAGAATAACACGAATTCAACGCCCACGTTAAGCTAGCTCAATTTTCTATATTATGACAAAATTTTAGACTGAAAAAGATATAAAAAAGCGTTCATGTAATCCAATCTAGCCAAACCAGTGTGATGTCATGCATTATGCTTTATTTATAAACTTTACCAAATGAGCACCAATGATCAGTTAAGAATGATAACTTTAACTGGCCGATCAATTTGACATCTCCGCACTAAATCTTCTGTAACTTATTATTTAGAGCTTAGAATGACATGAATCCAATGCCCAATTTAAGCTAGCTCAATTTTCTATATTGTGACGAAAGTTGAGACCGAAATAGATACAAAAAAGCGTTCAAGTAATCCAATTAATGCAAAACTGCATGATGCCATGCATTATGCTTCATTTATAAACATTTACTCAATGAGCACCAATGATCAGTTTAAAATGATCGCTAACTGGCCGATCAACTTGAAATTTCCACACTAAATCGTCCTTAACTTTTGATTCAGAGCTTAGAATAACACGAATCCAGTGCCCACATTAAGCAAGCTCGATTTTTTATATTGTGACAAAATTGTGACTGAAATTGATATCAAAAAGTATTCAAGTAATCCAATCTAGCCAAAACTGCGTGAGGCCATGCATTATGTTTCATTTATAAGCCTTTACGCTACGAGCACCAATGATCACTTAAGAATGATCACTTTAACTGGCAGCTCAACTTGACATTTCCACACTAAATTTTCTGTAACTTATGATTTAGAGCTCATAATGACATGAATCCAATGCCCACTTTAAGCTAGCTCAATTTTCTATATTGTGACAAAATTTAAGACATAAATAGATACAAAATAGCGTTCAAGTAATCCAATCTAGTGAAAACTGCATGATGCCATGCATTATGCTTCATTTGTAAGCCTTTACTCAATGAGCACAAATGATCAGTTTAGAACAATCACTTTAACTAGGCGATCAACTTGACATGTCTGCACCAAATTTTCTATAACTATTGATTTATAGATCAGAATAACACGAATCCAATGCCCACGTTAAGCTAGCTCAATTTTCTATATTGTGACAAAATTTGACACAAAAATAAATACGAAAAAGCGTTCAAGTAATCCAATATAACCAAAACTGCGTGATGCCATGCAGTATTCTTCATTTCTAAGCCTTTACTGAATGAGCACCAATGATCAGTTTAGAATGATCACTTTAATAGGATGATCAACTTGACATGTCCGCACTAAATCATCTCTAACTTTTGATTTAAAGCTTTGAAGGACACAAATCCGATGCCTACATTAAGCTAGCTCAAATTTCTATATTGTGATAAAATTTGAGACAAAAATAGATATAAAAACGTGTTCAAGTAATCCAATCTAACCAAAACTGTGTGATGCCATGCATTATGCTTCATTTATAAACCTTTACTCAATGAGCACCAATGATCAGTTTACAATGATCACTTTAACAGGCTGATCAACTTGACATTTCCGCACTAAATTATCCATAACTTTTGATTTAGAGCTCAGAATGACACGAATCCAGTGCCCACTTTAAGCTACCTCAGTTTTCTATATTGTGAAAAAAATTAAAACAGAAATAGATACAACAAAGCGTCCATGTAATCCAGTATATCCCAAACTATGTGATGCCATGCATTATTATTCTTTTATAAGTTTTTACTCAATGAGCACCAATGATCAGTTTGGAATGATCACTTTAACTGGCCGATCAACATGACATGTCCGCACTAAATCATCCGTAAGTTTTTATTTAGAGTTTAGAATGATACGAATCCAACGCCCACATTAAGCTAGCTCAATTTTCTATATTGTGATAAAGTTTGAGACTGAAACATATATAAAAATGCGTTCAGGTAATCCAATCTAGTCAAACTGTGTGATGCCATGCATTATGCTTCATTTATAGGCCTTTACCTAATGAGCACCAATGATCAGTTAAGAATGATAACTTTAACTGGCCGATCAACTTGACATGTTCGCACTAAATCGTCCGTAACTTATGATGTAGAGCTTAGAATGACACGAATCCAATGCCCACGTTAATCTCGCTCAATTTTCTATATTGTGACGAAAGTTGAGAACGAAATAGATACAAAAAATCATTCAAGTAATCGAATCTATGCAAAGCTGCATGATGCCATGCATTATGCTTCATTTATAAGCATTCACTCAATGAGCAATGATAACTTTAAAATGATCACTAACTAGCCGATCAACTTGACATTTCCACACTAAATCATCCTTAACTTTTGATTTAGAGCTTAGAATAACACGAATCCATTGCCCACGTTAAGCTAGCTCAATTTTTTATATTGTGACAAAATTTGAGACTGAAATTGATATCAAAAAGCATTCAAGTAATCCAATCTAGCCAAAACTGCGGGATGCCATGCATTATGCTTCATTTATAAGCCTTTACTTAACAAGCACCAATGATCACTTAAGAATGATCACTTTAACTAGCCGATCAACTTGACATTTCCATACTAAATTCTTCGTAAATTATGATTTAGAAATCATAATGACACGAATCCAATGCCCACTTTAAGCTAGCTCAATTTTCTATATTGTGACAAAATTTGAGACATAGATAGATACAAAAAAGAGTTCAAGTAATCCAATCTAGTCAAAACTGCATGATGCCATGCATTATGCTTCATTTATAAGCCTTTACTTAATGAGTACAAATGATCATTTTAGAACAATCACTTTAACTAGGCAATCAACTTGACATGTCCGCACCAAATTGTCCATAACTATTGATTTATAGATCATAATAACACGAATCCAATGCCCACATTAAGCTAGCTCAATTTTCTATATTGTAACAAAATTTGATACAAAAATAGATACGAAAAAGCATTCAAGTAATCCAATATAACCAAAATTGCGTGATGATTATTCTTCATTTCTAAGCCTTTACTCAATGAGCACCAATGATCAGTTTAGAATGATCACTTTAATAGGACGATCAACTTGACATATCCGCACTAAATCATCTCTAACTTTTGATTTAAAGCTTTGAATGACACAAATCCGATGCCTACATTAAGCTAGCTCAAATTTTTATATTGTGATAAAATTTGAGACAGAAATAGATATAAAAACGTGTTCAAGTAATCCAATCTAACCACAACTGCGTGATGCCATGCATTGTGCTTCATTTATAAGCCTTTACTCTATGGGCACCAATGATCATTTAAAAATGATCATTTGAACTGGACGATCAAGTTGATATGTCCGCACTAAATTGTCCGCAACTTTTCATTTAGAGCTCAGAATGACACGAATTCAATGCCCACGTTAAGCTGGCTTAGTTTTCTATATTGTGATAAAATTTGATACCGAAATAGATACGAAAAAACATCCAAGTAATCCAATCAATCCCAAACTGCGTGACTCTATGTATTTTGCTTCATTTATAAGCCTTTACTCAATGAGCACCAATGATCAGTTAATAATGATTATTTTAACTGGCCGATAAACTTGACATATCTGCACTAAATCATCCGTACATTTTGATTTAGAGCTCATAATGACACGAATGCAATGCCCATGTTAAGCTAGCCCAATTTTCTATATTTTGACAAATTTTGAGATAGAAATAGAGACGACAAACCATCCAAGTAATGCAATCTATCCTGAACAGAGTGATTCTATGCATTATGCTTCATTTATAAGCGTTTACTCAATAAGCAGTAATGATCAGTTTAGAATGATTATTTTTACTGATCGATCAACTTGACATGTCTGCACAAAATTGTCCATAACTTTTGATTTATATCTCATAATGACACGAATCCAATGCCCACATTAAGCTAGCTCAATTTTCTATACTGTGACAAAATTTGAGACAGAAAAAGAAACGTTAAAGCATCCAAGTAATCCAATGTATCCCAAACGGTGTGATGCCATGCATTACGCTTCATTTATAAGCCTTTACTCAATGATCACCAATGATCAGTTAAGAATGATCATTTTAAGTTGCCAATCCACCTGACATGTACGTACTAAATCATACGTAACGTTTGATTTAGAGATCATAATGACACGAATAAACTTCCCACGTTAAGCTAGCTCAATTTTCTATATTTTGGCATCTAAGTAATCCAATCTATCCAGAACTGTGTGATGTTGTGCATTTTACATCATTAATAAGCCTTTACTCAATGAGCACCAATGATCAGTTTAGAATGATAATTTTAACTGGCCGATCAATTTGACATGTCCGCGTAACTCTTGATTTAGAGCTTAGAATGACACGAATCCAATGGCCACGTTAAGCTAGTTCAATTTTGAATATTGTGACAAAATTTGAGACAGAAATAGATATGACAAAGTTTGCAAGTAATCCAATCCATCCCGGACTGCGTGATGCTATGTATTATGCTTCATTTATAAGCATTTACTTAATGAGCACCAATGATCAGTTTAGAATGATCTCTTTAACTGGTCGATCAACTTGACATGTCCGCGCTAAATCGTCTGTAACTTTTGATTTAGAGCTCTGAATGACACGAATCCAAAGCCCACATTAAACTAGCTCATTTTGAATATTGTGACAAAATTAAAGACAGAAAAAGATATGACAAAGCGTCTAAGTAATTCAATCTATCCAGAACTGCGTGATTTTATGCATTATGCTTCATCTGTAAGCTTTTAATCAATGAGAACCAATGATCAATTAAGAATGAACATTTTACCTCGCCGATAAACTTGGCATGTCCGCACTAAATCATCTGTAACATTTGATTTAGAGCTCCGAATGACACAATTTCAATGCCCACGTTAAGCTAGCTCAATTTTGTATATTGTGACTTAATTTGGGATAGAGACAGATACCACAAAGCATCCTAGTAATCCAATCTATTCTGAACTGCGAGATGCCATGCATTATGCTTCATTTATAAGCCTTTACTTAATAAGCACCAATAATCAGTTTAAAATGTTCATTTTAAAAGGTCGATCAACTTGACATGTCTGCACTAAATCATCCATAATTTTTTATTTGTAGCTCATAATGACACGAATCCAATACCCACGTTAATGTAGCTCAATTTGCTATATTGTGACAAAATTAGGGGAAAACATTGATACCACAAACATCCAAGTATCCAATCTATTCCAAACTGCGTGTTGCCATGCATTATGCTTCATTTATAAACCTTTACTCAATGAGCACCAATGATATGTTAAAATGATCATTTTAACTGGTCGATAAACTTGACATGTTCGCAGTAAATCATTCGTAACTTTTGATTTAGAGCTCTGAATGACACAAATTCAAAGCCTGCGTTAAGCTAGGATAATTTTCTAAATTTTGACAAAATTATAGAAACAAATAGAGATGACAAATTGTCCAAGTAATCCAATCTATCCCAAACTGCGTGATGTCATTCATTATGCTTCATTTGTAAGCTTTAAATCAATGAGAACCAATGATCAGTTAAAAATGATCATTTTAACTCGACGATGAACTTGACATGTGCGCAATAAATCATCCGTAACTTTTGATTTAGAGCTTCGAATGACACAAATCAAATGCCAACGTTAAGCTAGCTAAATTTTGTATGAGACAAAAATAGATATGAAAAAGCGTCCAAGTAATCCAATCTATTCCAAACTGCGTGATGCCATGCATTATGCTTCATTTATAGGCATTTACTTAATGAGCACCAATGATCAATTTAGAATGATCATTTTAACTGTTCGATCAACTTAACATGTCCGCACTAAATCGTCTATAACTCTTGGTTTAGAGTTCAAAATAACACGAATCCAATGCCCACATTAAGGTATCTCAATTTTGAATATTGTGATAAAATTTGAGATAGAAATAGATATGAAAAAAGCATCCAAGTAATCTAATCTATCCCGAATTGCGTTATGCCATATAATATGAATCATTTATAAGCATTTACTTTATGAGCACCAATGATCAGTTTAGAATGATCATTTTAACTGACTGATCAACTTGACATCTCCGCACTAAATCGTCTTTAACTTTTGATTTAGAGCTCCGAATGACACGAATTCAAAGCCCACGTTAAGCTAGGTCAATTTTCTATATTTTGTTAAAATTATAGACAGAAATAGAGAGGAAAAAGCCTCCAAGTAATCCAATTTATTCCAAACTGCATGATGTCATGCATTGTGCTTCATTTGTATGCTTTTAATCAACGAGCACCAATAATCAGTTAAGACTAATCATTTTAACTCGCCGATAAATTTGACATGTCCGCACTAAATCATCTGGAACTTTTGATTTAGAGCTCTGAATGAAACGCATCTAATGCCCACGTTAGGCTTGCTCAATTTTGTATGTTGTGCTAAATTTGAGATAGAAATATATGTTTGGCAAAGCGTACATGATATCCAATCTATTCCGAACTGCGTGATGCCATGCCTTATGCTTCATTTATAAAGCTTTACTTAATGAGCACCAATGATCAGTTTTGAATGATCATTTTAACTGGCTGATCAACTTGACATGTTCGCAGTAAATCGTCCGTAACTTTTGATTTATAGATCATAATGACATAAATCTATATTTTCTATATTATGACAAAATTTGACACAAAAACAGATATGACCAAGCATCTAAGTAATCAAATCTATCTTGAACTACGTGATACCATGCATTATGCTTCGTTTATAAGCTTTTAATCGATGAGCACCTATGATCAGTTAAGAATGATCATTTTAATTCGACGATCAACTTGACATGTCCGCACCAAATCATCCATAACTTTTGATTCAGAGCTCTGAATGACACGAATCCAATGCCCACATTAAGCTAACTCAATCTTTTATATTGTGACAAAATTTTAGATAAAAATAGATACGGCGAGCATCCAAGTAATTCAATCTATCTGGAACTGTGTGATACTCTACATTATGCTTCATTTATAAGCCTTTACTTAATGAGCACGAATGATCCATTTAGAATGATCATTTTAACTGGCCGATCAACTTGACATGTTTGCAATAAATCATCCGTAACTTTTGATTTCTAGCCTATAATGACAAGGATTCAATGGCCACGTTAAGCTAGCTCAATTATCTATATTTTGACAAAATAATAGACAGAAATAGAGACGAACAAGTGTCCAAGTAATCCAATCTATGCCAAACTGCGTGATGCCATGCATAATGCTTCATTTGTAAGCTTTTACTCAATGAGCACCTGTGAGCAGTTAAGAATGATCATTTTAACTGGCCGATTAACTTGACATGTCCGCACTAAATCGTCCGTAACTTTTGATTTAGAGCTTAGAATGACACGAATCCAATGACCATGTTAAGGAAGCTCCGTTTTCAATGTTTTGACAAAATTATAGACAGAAATGGAGATGAGCAAGCGTCCAAGTAATCATATCTATCCCAAACTGCGTCATGCCATGCATTATGATTCATTTATAAGCTTTTACTCAATGAGCACCAATGATCAGTTAAGAATGATCATTAGAACTGCCCGATCTGCAATTTTCTATATTGTGACAAAATTTGAGACGAAAATAAATACGACAAAACATCCAAGTAATCCAATCTATCTTGAACTGCGTGATGCTCTGCATTATACTTCATTTGTAAGCCTTTACTCAATAAGCACCAATGATCATTTTAGAATGATCATTTTAACTGGGCAATCAACTTGACATGTCTGCACTAAATCGTCCATAACATTTGATTTGTTGCTCATAATGACACGAATTCAATGCCAACGTTAAGCTAGCTCCATTTTCTCTATTGTGAAAAAAATTTGAAACAAAAATGGATGTCGTATTGCGTGATGTCATGCATTATGCCTGGATTATAAGCTTTTACTCAATGAGCACCCATGATCAGTTAAGAATGATCATTTTAACTCGCCGATCAACTTGACATATCCGCACTAAATAAATAGTAACTTTTTATAAAGAGCTCATAATGACACGAATCCAATGTCCACATTAATGTTGCCCAATTTTCTGTATTATGAAAAAATTATAGAAAGAAATAGAGACGAGCAAGGGTACAAGTAATCCAATCTATCCCAAACTACGTGAAGCTCTGTATTATACTTCATTTATAAGCCTTTACTCAATGAGCACGAATGTTCAGTTTAGAATGATCATTTTAACTGGCCAATCAACTTGACATGTATGCACTAAATCGTCCATAACTTTTGATTTATAGCTCATGATGACATGAATCCAATGGCCACGTTAAGCTATATATATTTTCTATATTATGACAAAATTTGAGACAAAAACAGATACGACCAAGCATCTAAGTAATCAAATCTATCTTGAACTGCATGATGCCATGTATTATGCTTTGTTTATAAGCATTTAATCAATGAGCAACGATGATCAGTTAATAATGATCATATTAACTCGACGATCAACTTGACAGGTATGCACTAAATCGTCCGTAACTTTTGATCCAGAGCTCCGAATGACACGAATGCAATGCCCACATAGCTAACTCAATCTTTTATATTGTGGCAAAATTTTAGATAAAAATAGATACAGCAAAGCGTCCAAGTAATTCAATCTATCTAGAACTGTGTGATACTCTACATTATGCTTCATTTATAAGCTTTTACTTAATGAGCACGAATGATCCATTTAGAAAGATCATTTTAACTGGCCGATCAAGTTGACGTGTTCGCACTAAATCATCTATAACTTTTTATTTATAGCTCATAATGTCACGGATTCAATGGCCACGTTAAGCTAGCTCAATTATCTATATTTTGACAAAATAATAGACAGAAATAGAGATGAACAAGTGTCCAAATAATCCAATCTATGCCAAACTGCGTGATGCCATGCATAATGCTTCATTTATAAGCTTTTACTGAATGAGCACCAGTGAGCAGTTAATACTGATCATTTTAACTGGCCGATTAACTTGACATGTCCGCACTAAATCGTCTATAACTTTTGATTTAGAGCTTAGAATGACACGAATCCAATGACCATGTTAAGGAAGCTCAGTTTTCAATGTTTTGACAAAATAATAGACAGAAATGGAGACGAGCAAACGTCCAAGTAATCATATCTATCCCAAACTGCGTCATGCCATGCATTATGCTTCATTTATAAGCTTTTACTCAATGAGCACCAATGATCAGTTAAGAATGATCATTATAACTGCCCGATCCACACTAAATCGTCTGTAACTTTTCATTTAGAGCTCCGAATGACACAAATCCAATGTCCAGGTTAAGCTACCTCAATTTTTTATATTGTGATAAAATTTGAGACGAAAATAGATACGACAAAACATCCAAGTAATCCAATCTTGACATGTGCGCACTAAATCTTGAACTGCGTGATACTCTTCATTATACTTCATTTGTTAGCCTTTACTCAATAAGCACCATTGATCATTTTAATCATTTTAACTGGCCAAAAAACTTGACATGTCTGTACTAACTCGTCCATAACATTTGATTAATGGCTCATAATAACACGAATTCAATGTCCACGTTACGCTAGCTCAATTTTCTATATTGTGACAAAATTTGATACAAAAGTAAATGTCGAATTGCGTGATGCCATGCATTATGCTTCGATTATAAGCTTTTATTCAATGAGCACCCATGATCAGTTAAGAATGATCATTTTAACTCGCCGATCAACTTGACATGTCCACGCTAAATAAACAGTAACTTTTGATGTAGAGCTCAGAATTACACGAATCCAATGGCCACATTAAGGTTGCTCAATTTTCTATATTATGAAAGAATTGTAGACATAAATAGAGACCAGCAAGGGTCCAAGTAATCCAATCAATCCCAAACTGCGTGATGTCATGCGTTATTGTTCATTTATAAGCTTTTACTCAATGAGAACCAATGATCAGTTAATAATGATGATTATAACTGCCCGATCAACTCGACATTTCCGCAATAAATTGTCCATAACTTTTGATTTAGAGGTCCGAATGACACGAATCCAATGGCCACAATAAGGTAGCTCAATTTTTAAAATTGTGACAAAAATATAGATAGAAATATAGAGAAGCAAACGTCCAAGTAATCCAATCTATCCCAAACTGAGTGATGCCATGCATTATGCTTCATTGATAAGCTTTTACTCAATGGGCACCAATGATCAATTTAAAATGATCATTTTAACTCCGCAATCAACTTAACATGTTTGCACTAAATCTTCCATAACTTTTGATTTAGAGTTCCGATTGACACGAATGCAATGGCCACGTTAAGCTAGCTTAATTTTCTATATTTTGACAACATTATACACATAAATAGAGACGATAAAGGGTCCAAGTAATCCATTCTCTACCAAACTGCGTGATGCTCGGTATTATTATTCATTTATAAGCCTTTACTCAATGAGCACGAATGTTCAGTTTAGAATGATCATTTTAACTGGACGATCAACTTGACATGTCCGCACTAAATCGTCCGTAACTTTTGATTCAGAGCTCCGAATGACACGAATCCAATGCCCACATTAAGCTAACTCAATTATCTATATTGTGACAAAATTTTATATAAAAATAGATATGACTAAGCATCCAAGTAATTCAATATATCCCGAACTGCGTTATGCTCTACATTATTCTTCATTTATAAGCCTTTACTCAATGAGCACGAATGATCTATTTAGAATGATCATTTTTAACTGGCCGATCAACTTGACATGTCCGTGCTAAATCGTCCGTAACTTTTTATTTATAGCTCATATTGACACGAATACAATGGCCACGTTAAGCTAGCCCAATTATCTATATTTTGACAAAATAATAGACAGAAACAGAGACGGAGCAAGCGTCCATGTAATCCAATCTATCCCAAACTGCATGATGCCATTCATTCTGCTTCATTTATAAGCTTTTACTCAATGAGCACCAATGACCAGTTAAGATTGATCATTTTAACTAGCGAATTAGCTTGACATGTCCTCACTAAATCGTCTGTAACTTTTGATTTAGAACTCAGAAAGACACGAATCCAATGACCACGTTAAGGAAGCTCAATTTTCTATAATTTGACAAAAATTATGGACAGAAATAGATATGGCAAAGCATCCAAGTAATCCAATCTATCCCGAACTACGTGATGCCATGTGTTATGCTTCATTTATAAGCTTTTAATCAATGAGCACCAATGATCAGTTAAGAATAATCATTTTAACTGCACCGTCAACTTGATATGTCCGCACTAAATCTTTTGTAACTTTTGATTTAGAGTTCCGAATATTGACATAGGAAAATCAAATAAGACCTATCTTGACCTACAAGGCAAGTGTGAGCACGAAAATTCAGTTTGAATAACAAGGGAAATGAAAAAGGATGGGTTATTATTAACCACATGGTTGAAATGGTTAAATAGCTACCTTGGGAGAAGAATCAAGGTGAAAAAGTCATGCCCATGCTGCACACAGTCTTGGCAACCACACCAAACAGTCATGCCCATGCTGTCTCCTCTCTTCTCATTGGTTGTTGACAGGCTCCTCCTCTATTCAAACTCATCCACAAGTTTGAATTCGTTTTCTTTTGTGTTCACATTGTAAATCCTCTATAAAAGGGCTGTAAAGACTCAATGTATAATATACTCTTAGGAGATTCTTCTCCATAAGTCTAAGTCATTTCTCATTTTCTCATACTTCTCTTTGAGTTTTCAGATTCAATTCTTCACATTTCTCCTCTATAATCTCAATATTCTTTCATGGTATCAGAGCATAAGATCATTCTCTTATCTTTTCTACTCAAATCTCTCAGTTTCTAATCTAAAATTCTGTCAAAAATCTCTCAGTCTTTAGACTAAAAACTCACGGTTTCATTCAACCATAAAAGCTGCTTCCTTTGAGCTCTTCAAAGCCTAACAATGGAGGATACAGTTCAAATTAGTTCCAGCCTGAAACCTACGGTGATAGCAGTAGTTCTCAAAGGCTTGAACTACACTTTATGGTCAAGAACCATCAAGACAGCCATTTGTGGCAAAGGACTTTGGAATCACATCTTGGAGGATAATACTCCATCTATAGATGATCCAAAGGAGAAGAAGAATGAGGCAACAAGAAAAGAAGAAGCTAGGTGGTTCCAAGAAGATCAATCAGTCCTTGGATTCCTCCAAAATTCATTGGACCCATCCATTCTTGAAGCTTATTCACATTGGAAACCGCCAAGTCTCTTTGGGACACTCTCAAGAGGGTGTATGGGGATGTTTCAAACCTCAGCCGTGTGTATGAGGTTAAGAAGGCTCTCAATGATCTACACTAAGAGGATATGGAGTTCACAAAATTCCTGGGCAAGTTCCAGTCAACATGGTCCGAGCTTGACATGTTGAGACCAAGTTCTATGGATCCAATAGTGCTTAATGAAAGGAAGGAACAAGACAAGATATTTGGGCTCCTTCTCAACCTAAATCCAGCCTTTAAGGATGTGATTAAGTCCATCCTGAGAGAGCCAAAACTCCCTGATACGAAGAGGTGTGCTCACGGATTCAAAGGGAGCAAGGCAACATTGGTTTGTTTGGTGGTAAAGGAGAACTAGTCATGGCCAACAAAAGCGTTTTTAAGCAAGAGGATAGGAAGAGTGTGATGTGTGAGCATTGTAAGAGGAATGGCCACATCAAGGACAAGTGCTGGATACTTCATCCTCATCTCAAGCCAAACCGTTTCAAGGATTCAAAGGCTAACATCTCTCAAATGGTTGCGACTGAACCGGCAAGTTCATCCAACCAAGGAGGGGAGCTAGCTATGAATGTATCCATGGAGTATGTTAAGAAGAGTTACTTGGAGGATCTCATCAAGGCCTATGCCTCAAAACTCTCCGGTATCACTCTCTACTCCCATAAATCGCTTGATAAACCAGATCATAAGTTGGTAGTGGATTCAGGTGCTTCTCACCATATGATTAGCAATGCTAGGTTGTTAAAGAACATTGAACCATGTCTAGGGCAAGTAACTATAGCTGATGGTAAGGGTATTCCAATTGAAGGAACCGGAAAATTAAGACTATTTGACAAAGAAACTAATGCATTCTTTGTACCTAAATTTAAGTCTAATCTAGTTTCTGTCAAAAGGGCTACTAAAGACCTCAATTGCAATGTTACATTTTGGGCCTAACAATGTTTACTTTCAGGATATTAAGAGTGGTAAGATACTTGGAGGTGGTGTAACTCAAGATGAGCTCTATGTTCTTGAAGACCCTCCAAGCAATTTGGATTCCTTAGCTTTCAAATCCTGTGTTTTTGCTAATAAAGATGTCTTATGCATGCTAGATTAGGACATCCTCATGCTCGTGCTTTAAGCTTAATAATTCCTAATGTCGCTTATGATCACTCAGTTTGTGAGGCTTGTATCCTTGGCAAACATTGTCGTGTTGTTTTTCCTAAATCGTCTACAATTTATGAGCATTGCTTTGATTTAGTACATTCCGATGTTTGGACCTCACCTTACATGTCTAGAGATAGGAATAAATTCTTTGTGACCTTTATAGATGAGAAATCGAAATATACATGGGTTACATTTCTTCCATCTAAAGATAGGGTTTATGAGGCATTTATAAACTTTCATAATTATGTTACTAATCAATTCAATGCCAAGATCAAAGTGTTAAGATCAGATAATGGAGGGGAAAACACAAGTCAAAGATTCAAAGCTCATCTAAACAAACATGGAATACTACATCAAACTAGCTGTCCACACACACCACAACAAAATGGAGTTGCTGAAAGGAAGAACCGACACTTAATGGGAGTAGCAAGATCCATGATGTTTCATACCAATGTTCCTAAAAGTTTTTGGGGAGATGCAGTCTTGGTTGCTTGCTACCTCATCAATCGGATTCCAACCAAAGTCTTGCAAGATATATCCCCATTTGAGGTACTCAATAAAACTAAACCTTCCATTGATCATTTACGTGTATTTGGGTGTGTGTGCTTTGTGTATGTTCCAGGTGATCTAAGAAACAAGTTGGGAGGCAAAGAGCATCAAGTGTATGTTCCTTGGATATTCGACAACACAAAAGGGTTATAAGTGCTATGATCCGAGCAACAACAGGACATATGTGTCTAGAGATGTCAAGTTGATAGAAGAACAAAGCTATTATGATCAGAAAGATTGGGAAGGATTGAAGGATCTCTCAAGGTCACCTTCTGATTTGGCTACGAGTTTGAGGTTTCTCTTGAATCATTTTGGAAATGATCTGCCAAAGGATTCAAGACACGAAGAAACAAGAACCTTAAGTAGTTCACAAGATACCCAAGAGAATGAACAAGGGGTGGTAACTCAAGAACCAACTCCAATCCAAGAAAAAGCTATGGCCCAAAATCAAGAACAAGACGACTTGGAAGTGGGTATAGAGGAACCTATTCACCAAATGGAAGAGGAAACGGTTGTAGAGGAGGCTGCACCACCTGTTCAGCATTTAAGGAGGAGTACTAGATTTAGGAACACTAGGGTATTCTACAACAACCAGGCCGTGGCTCATCCCACACAAGCTGTTTGTTCCCTTGACCTCTTGCCATCTAGTCATCAAGCATTCCTTGGAAAGATTGAACAAAGTCAGATTCCAAGGACTTATGAAGAAGCTGAGAGCAAGAAAGAATGGTTAGATGCAGTAAGAGATGAAAAGGGGGCTATGGAAAGGAATCATACATGGGATATACAAGAACTTCCCAAAGGCAAGAAGGCTGTGAGTTCCAAGTGGGTGTTCACCATCAAGTATAAGAGCAATGGGGTTATAGAAAGGTACAAGACACGTCTAGTTGCTAGAGGTTTCACTCAGACATATGGAGAGGACTATACTGATACATTTGCACCGGTGGCTAAGCTACACACTGTAAGGGTTGTTCTTTCACTAGCTACGAATCTGACTTGGGACTTATGGCAAATGGATGTCAAGAACGCATTTCTACAAGGAGAACTTGAAGAAGAAGTGTATATGACTCCACCACCAGGCCTTGAAGATTTTTGCAAAGAGGGACAGGTTCTAAGACTTAGGAAGGCAATATATTGGTTGAAGCAGTCACCAAGGGCCTGGTATCACAAATTAAGCTCCACACTTACTGATAATGGGTTTAGGAAATCCCATTCAGATCATACTTTGTTCACTCGTCAAAACTCCAAAGGAATCGTGGCGGTCTTGGTTTATGTGGATGACCTTATTATCACAGGAGATGATAAGGAAGGAATTCAGTCCACAAAGGCCTTCTTAAACAGATCATTTGACATCAAGGATCTTGGAGAGTTGAAGTACTTCTTGGGTATTGAAGTGTGTCGGTCTCAAGAAGGGCTCTTTCTATCCAAAGAAAGTATGCTCTTGATCTGTTGACAGACACGGGAAAGCTTGGGGCTAAACCGGCCAAAACTCCTCTTGAAGATGGCTACAAGGTCAACGGAAAGGGGGAGAAGGCTGATGAGTTATTTAAGGATGTTTCTCAGTATAGGAGACTAGTTGGGAAGCTGATCTACCTCACCCTCACACGGCCAGACTTGTGTTTTGCTGTGAATCAAGTAAGTCAACATATGCAAAAGCCTACTGTATATCATTGGAGCATGGTAGAAAGGATCCTTAGATACATCAAAGGATCTCCTGGTCAAGGCATATGGATGGGCAAGAATGGGAACACTGAGATTGTCGGGGTATTGTGATGCGGATTGGGCTGGTGATAGGATGGATAGAAAATCAACCACTCGGTATTGCACCTTCATTGGTGGGAACTTAGTCACTTGGAAGACTAAGAAGCAGAAGGTGGTATCATGTTCTAGTGCTGAAGCAAAATATAGGGCTATGAGGAAGCTGACAAATGAAGTAACTTGGCTCAAAGCACTCTTGAAAGATTTCGGTATTGCACAACCAGGGCCAATTACCTTCCATTGTGATAATCAGGCAGCCATTCACATAGTTTCAAACTCAGTGTTTCACGAGAGGACCAAGCACATAGAGATCGACTGCCATAAGGTTAGGGAGAAAGTTCAAGATGGAACCATTCTGCCATGTTATACAAGGAGTGAAGACCAACTATCTGACATCTTCACAAAGGCAGCAAGTCTCAAAGTTTGCAAGAACATCTTTAGCAAACTTGGGCTTGTTGATTTATCACACCCATGATCAAAGGTCTCCTAATCCAAGAGCAACACACTCTTTTCCCTTATTAAGGTTTTGTCCCAAGTGGTTTTCCTTAATAAGGTTTTTAATGAGGTGTTGCCTTGGGTTCCCAAGCTTAAGACTTTAGGGTGATTCCAAAGTCTTTAGCTTGAGGGGGAATATTGACATAGGAAAATCAAATAAGACCTATCTTGACCTACAAGGCAAGTGTGAGCACGAAAATTCAGTTTGAATAACAAGGGAAATGAAAAAGGATTGGTTATTATTAACCACATGGTTGAAATGGTTAAATAGCTACCTTGGGAGAAGAATCAAGGTGAAAAAGTCATGCCCATGCTGCACACATTCTTGGCAACCACACCAAACAGTCATGCCCATGCTGCACACAGTCTTGGCAACCACACCAAACAGTCATGCCCATGCTGTCTCCTCTCTTCTCATTGGTTTTTGACAGGCTCCTCCTCTATTCAAACTCATCCACAAGTTTGAATTCGTTTTCTTTTGTGTTCACATTGTAAATCCTCTATAAAAGGGCTGTAAAGACTCAATGTATAATATACTCTTAGGAGATTCTTCTCCATAAGTCTAAGTCATTTCTCATTTTCTCATACTTCTCTTTGAGTTTTCAGATTCAATTCTTTACATTTCTCCTCTATAATCTCAATATTCTTACAATCCAATCTATCATAAACTGCATGATGCCATGCAATATATATGCGTCATTTATAAGCCTTTACTCAAGGAGTAGCAATGATCAGTTTAGAATGATCATTTTAACTAGCATGTCCGCACTAAATTGTTTATAACTTTTGATTTAGAGTTCAAAATGACACGAATCTGACACTCACGCTAAGCTAGTTTAACTTTATATATTATGACAAAATATATGATCGAAATAGCTATGAAAAAGCTTCCAAGTAATCCGGTCTATCCTAAAATGCGTGATGCTATGCACTACGCTTCATTTATACGCCTTTACTCAAGGAGCGTTAATGATTAGGTTAGAACGATCAGTTTAGAATGATCACTTTACCTACCTGATCTACTTGACATTTGCGCACAAAATCGTCTTTAAATTTTGAGTTAGAGCTCAAAATGACATGAATCCAACATACACGTTAAGCTAGCTCAATGTTCCATATCGTGACAACATTTAAGGCAAAGGGTTACAACAAACACTCCAAGTACTCCAATGTATCAAAAACTGCGTGATGACATGCATTATGATTCATTTATAAGCCTTTCATTAAGGAACACCAATGATCAGTATAGAGTGATCATTTTAACTAATGTTTCAACTTGACATGTCCGCACTAAATCTTCTTTGACTTTTGATATAGAGCTCAAGATGACATGATCCCAACGCTCACATTAATATAGCTCAATTTTCCATATTGTGACAACATTTGAGATTGCAATAGCAACCACAAAGCCTTCATGTAATCCAATCTATCATCAACTGCATGATGCCATGCATTATATATGCTTATAAGCCTTTACTCAGGGAGCAACATTGATCAATTTGTAATGATTATTTTAACAGGTATTTCAACACTAAATCGTCTGTAACTTTTGATTTAGAGTTCAAAATGACACGAATCCAACACCCATGTTAATCTAGTTTAATTTTCTATATTATGAAAAATTTTATAATAAAAAAAAGCTTTGAAAAAGCCTCCAAATAATCCGGTCTATTCTAAATTGCGTGATGCTATGCATTACGCTTCATTTATACCCCTTTACTCAATGAGCATTAATGATCAGGTTAGAACGATCACTTTACAATGATCAGGTTAGAACGATCACTTTACAATGATCACTTTACCTAGGTGATCAATTTGACATGTCCGCATTAAATCGTGTTTAATTTTTGATTTAGACCTGAAAATGACGAGAGTAGAATTTCCACGTTGTGCTATCTATATTTTCCATATTGTGACAACATTTGAGACTGATGGAGCTACGACAAAGCCTCCAAATAATCCAATGTATCCCAAACTCCGTGATACCATACATTATGCTTTATTAATAAGCCTTTACTCAAACAGCATCAATGATCAGTTTAAAATGATCATTTTAACTGGCATGTCCACACTAAATTGTCTGTAACTTTTGATTTAGAGCTCAAAATGACACGAATCCAACATCCACGTTAAGCTTCTTCAATTTTCTATATTATGACAAAGTTTATAATCGAAATAGCTATCACAAATTCTCCAAGTAATCCGGTCTATCCTAAACTACATGATGCTATGCATTACGATTCATTTATATGCCTTTGCTCAAGGAGCATTAATGATCAGCTTAGAACGATCAATTTAAAATGATCACTTTATCTAGCTGATCAACTTGACATGTCCGCACTCAATCGTCTTTAACTTTTGATTTAGAGCTCAAAATGACATGAGTCAAATGTCCACGTTATGCTAGCTATATTTTCCATATTGTGACAACATTTGAGACTAAAGGCGCTACGACAAAGTCTCCAAATAATCCAATGTATCCCTAACTATGTGATGCCATACATTATGCTTTATTTATAGCCTTTACACAAGGAGCACCAATGATCAGTTCAGAATGATCGTTTTAACTGGCCGTTCAACATGACATGTCCGCACTAAATCGTGTGTAACTTTTGATTTAGAATTCAAAATGACACGAATCCAACACCCATGTTAAGCTAGCTTTATTTTATATATTGTGAAAAAATTTGTGATCGAAATACCTATGATGAATCCTCCAAGTAATCCAATCTATCCCAATCTACGTGATGCCATGCATTATGCTTCATTTATACGTCTTTACTCAAGAAGCACTACTGATTAGTTTTAAACTATCAGTTTAAAATGATCACTTTACCTAGCTGATAACCTTGACATGTCCACACTAAATCGTGTTTAACTTTTGATTTAGGGTTCAAAATGACATGACACCAATGTCCACGTTAATATAGCTCAAATTTCAATATTGTTACAATATTTGGGAATGAAAGAGCTACGACAAAGCCTCCAAGTGATCCAATGTATCCCAAACTGCGTGTTACCACACATTATGCTTCATTTATAAACCTTTACTCAAGGAGCAGCAATGACCAGTTTAGAATGATCATTTTAACTAGCTGATTAACTTGACATGTCGCAATAAACCATCTTTAACTTTTGATTTAGAGCTCAAAATGACACGAATCCAATGCCCATGTTAATCTAGCTCAATGTTCCATATTGTGACGACATTTAAGATTGAAAGGGCTATAACAAAGCGTCCAAGTAATCTAATGTATCCCAAATTGCGTGATGCCATGCATTATGCTTCATTTATAAGCCTTTAATCAAGGAACACCAATGATCAATATAGAGTGATCATTTTAACTACCTGATGAACTTGACATGTCCGCACTAAATCTTCTTTGACTTTTGATATAAGATCAAGATGACACGAATCCAACACTCACGTAAAGCTAGCTCAATTTTCCATATTGTGACAACATATGAGACTGAAAGAGATACCACAAAGCCTTCACGTAATCCAATCTATCATAAACTATGTGATGCCATGCATTATATACGCGTCATTTATAAGCTTTTACTAAGGCAGCAGCTATGATCATTTTAGAATGATCATTTTAACTGGCATGTCCACACTAAATTGTTTGTAACTTTTGATTTAGAGTTCAAAATGACACGAATCCAACACTCACGTTAAGCTAGTTTAATTTTCTATATTATGACAAAAGTTCTGATCGAAATAGCTATGAAAAAGCCTACAAGTAATCCAGTCTATCCTAAAATTCCTGATGATATGCATTACGCTTCATTTATAAGCCTTTACTCAAGGAGCAATAAATGATCAGGTTAGAATGATCAGTTTAGAATGATCCCTTTACCTAGCTGATCAACTTGGCAGGTTCGCACTAAATCATCTTTAACTTTTGATTTAGAGCTCAAAATGACATGAATCCAATGCCCACGCTATGCTAGCTCAATGTTCCATATTGTGACAACATTTAAGATTGAAAGGGCTACAACAAAGCCTCTAAGTACTCCATTGCATCACAAACTGTGTGATGCCATGCATTATGTTTCATTTATAAATCTTTAATCAAGGAACACCAATGATCAGTATAGAGTTATCATTTTAACTACATTACCAACTTGACATGTCCGCACTATATCTTTTTTAACTTTTGAAATAGAGCTCAAGATGACGTGAATCCAACGGCCACATTAACCTAGCTCAATTTTCCATATTGTGATAACATTTGGGACTGAAAGAGCTACCACAAAGCCTTCGTATAATCCAATCTATCATAAACGGCATAATGCCATGCATTATATATATGCGTCATTTTTAAGCCCTAAATCATCTGTAACAATGATCAATTTAGAATGATCATTTTAATTGGCATGTCCGCCCTAAATCATCTGTAACTTTTGTTTTAGAGTTCAAAATGACACGAATCAAACACCCACGTTAAGCTAGTTTAATTTTCTATATTATGACCAAATTTATGATCGAAATATCTATGACAAAGCCTCCAAGTAATCCGGTCTATCCCAAAAACAGCATGATGCTATGCATTACGCTTCATTTATACGTCTCTACTCAAGGAGCATTAATGATCAGTTTAGAACGATCAGTTTAGAATGATCACTTTACCTAGCTGATCAACATGACATGTCCGCACTTAATCGTCTTTAACTTTTGATTTAGAGCTCAAAACGACACGAATCCAATGTCCACGTTATGCTAGCTGAATTTCCATGTTGTGACAACATTTGAGACGGATGGTGCTATGACAAATCCTCCAAGTAATAAAATGCATCACAAACTGCGTGATGCCATACATTATGCTTTATTTATACCCTTTACTCAAGGAGCACCAATGATCAGTTTAGAATGATCATTTTAACTTGACGTTCAACATGACATGTCCGCACCCAATCGTACGTAACTTTTTTTATTTAGAGTTCAAAATGACACGAATCCAACACCACGTTAAGCTAGCTCAATTTTTTATATTTTGACAAAATTTATGATTGAATAAGCTTTGACGAAACCTCCAAGTAATCCAATCTATCCCAAACTATGTGATGCTATGCATTATGCTTCATTTATACGCCTTAACTCAAGGAGCAATAATGATCAGTTTAGATTGATCGCTTTACCTAGCTGATAACCTTGACATGTCCCCACTAAATCGTCTTTATCTTTTGATTTAGAATTCAAAATGACATGAGTCCAATGTCCACGTTAATCTAACTCAATTTTCAATGTTGTAAAAATATTTGAGAATGAAATAGCTACGACAAACCCTCCAAGTAATCCAATGTATCCCAAACTGCGTGTTGCCATGGATTATGCTTCATTTAAAAGCCTTTACTCAAGGAGCACCTTTTATGATCAGTTTAGAATATTCATTTTATCTAGCTGATCAACTTGACATGTACGCACTAAATCGTCTTTAACTTTTGATTTAGGGCTCAAAATGACATGAATGACATGCCCACGTTAAGCTAGCTCAATGTTCCATATTGTGACAACATTTAAGACTGAAAGGGCTAAACCAAAGCCTCCAAGTACTCCAATGTATCCCAAACTGCGTGATGTCATGCATTATAGTTCATTTATAAGCCTTTAATAAAGGAACAGCAATGATCAGAATAGAGTGATAATTTTCACTAGCTAATCAACTTGACATGTACGCATTAAATCTTCTTTGACTTTTGATATAAAGATCAAGATGACATGAATCCAATGCCCACGTAAAGCTAGCTTCCATATTGTGACAACATTTGAGACTGAAAGAGCTAGCACAAAGACTCCATGTAATCCAATCTATCATAAACTATGTGATGCCATGCATTATATATGCGTCATTGATAAGTCTTTACTTAAGGAGCAGCAATGATCAGTTCAGAATGATCATTTTAAATGGAATGTCCGCACTAAATCGTGTGTAACTTTTGATTTAGAGTTCAAAATATTACGAATCCAACACCCACGTTAAGCTAGTTTAATTTTCTATATTATGAAAAAATTATGATCGAAATAGATATGACAAAGCCTCCAAGTAATCCGGTCTATTCTACAATGCGTGATGCTATGCATTACGATGCATTATGCTTCAATTATACGCCTTTACTCAAGGAGCATTCAATGATCAGGTTAGAACGATCAGTTTAGAATGATCACTTTACCTAGCTGATCAACTTGATATGTTTGCACTACATTGTTTTTTACTTTTGATTTAGAGCTCAAAATGACATGAATGCTCAAAATGACATGAATCCAACGCCCACGTTAACCTAGCTCAATACTCCATATTGTGACAACATTTAAGACTGAAAAAGCTACAACAAAGCCTCGAAGTACTCCAACGTATCCCAAAGTGTGTGATGCCATGCATTATGCTTCAATTATAAGGCTTTAATCAAGGAGCACCAATGATCAGTATAAATTGATCATTTTAACTAGCTGATCAACTTGACATGTCTGCACTAAATCTTCTTTGACTTTGATATAGAGCTCAAGTTGACATGAATGCAATGCCCATGTTAATCTAGCTCAATTTTCCATATTGTAACAACATTTGAGACTGAAAAAGCTACCACAAAGCCTTCATGTAATCTAATCTATAATAAACTGCAAAATGCCATGCATTATATATGCGTCATTTATAAGACTTTACTTAAGGAGCAGCAATGATCAGTATAGAATGATCATTTTAATTGGCACGTCCTCAGTAAATCATCCATAGCTTTTGATTTAGAGTTCAAAATGACAGGAATCCAACATCCACGTTAAGCTAAATCAATTTTCTATATTATGACAAAATTTATGATTGAAATAGCTATGAAAAATCCTCCAAGTTATCCGTCCTATCCTAAACTGTGTGATGCTATGCATTACGCTTCATTTATACGCCTTTACTCAAGGAGCATTAATGATCATTTTAGAACAATCAATTTAGAATGATCACTTTACCTAGCCGATAACCTTGTCATGTCCGCACTAAATCGTATTTAACTTTTGATTTAGAGTTCAAAATGACATGAGTCAAATGTCCACGTTAATCTAACTCAATTTTCATTATTGTGACAACATAAGAGAATAAAAGAGCTAAGACAAAGCATCCAAGTAATCCAATGTATCCCAAACTGCATGTTGCCATGCATTATGCTTCATTTATTAGCCTTTACTCAAAGCGCACCAATGATAAGTTTAGAATTATCATTTTAACTAGCTGATCAACTTGACATGTCCGCACTAAATTTTCTTTGACTTTTGATATAGAGCTCAAGATGTCATGAATCCAACACCCACGTAAAGATAGCTCAATATTTCGTATTGTGACAACATTTGAGACTATAAGAGCTACCAAAAAGCCTTCATGTAATCCAAGTTACCATAAATTGTGTGATGGCATACATTATATATGCGTCATTTATAAGTATTTACTGAAGGAGCAACAATGATTAGTTTAGAATTATCATTTTAACTGTCATGTCCACACTAAATTGTTATTAATTTTTGACTTAGAGTTCAAAATGACACGACTCCAACGTTAATATTCTATATTGTGATAAAATTTAAGACCGAAATAGTTATGACAAAACCACCAAGTATTCTAATCTATACAAAACTGCATGATGCCATGCATTATGCTTCATTTGAAACCTTTGCTCAATGATCAGTTTAGAATGATAATTTTTACTAGCTGATGAACTTAACATGTCCGCACTAAATCGTCTTTAACAATTGATTTAGAGCTAAAAATGAGATGAATCCAACCCCACGTTAATTAGCTCAATTATCAGTATCGCGACAAAATTTAAGACCACAATAGCTACGACATAGCCTGTAAGTAATTCAATCTATCCCAAACTGCGTGATGTCATGCATTATGATTCATTTCTAAAACTTTTCTTAATGAGCACAAATGATCAATTTAAAATCATCGTTTTAACTAGCTGATAACCTTGAAATGTTTGCAGAAAATCGTCTTTAACATTGGACTTAGAGCTCAAAACGATATGAATTCAAAGCTCACGTTAATCTACTTAAATTTTCAATATTTTGACAACATTTGATACTAAGAAAGCTACGACAAAGCCTCCGAACAATCTAATATATCCCAAATTGCGTGATATCATGCATTATGTTTCATTTGTAAAGCTTTAATCAATAAGCACTAATAATCAGTTTAGAGTGATCATTTTAACTAGCTGATCAACTTGACATGTCCACACTACATTGTCTTTGACAAGTGATTAAGAGCTCAAAATGGCTTGAATCCAACGACCACATTAATCTAGTTCAGTTTTCAATATTGTGACAACATTTGACACTTAAAGAGCTACGACAAAGCATCCAAGTACTCCAATGTATCCCAAACTGCGAGATGCCATGTATTACGCTTCATTTATGAGCTTTTACTGATGGAGCACCAATGATCAGTTTATATTATGATTTAACTTGCCGATCAACTTGACATCTCCGCACCAAATCGTCCGTAACTGTTGATTTAGAGTTCAGAATGACAAGAATCCAACGCCCACGTTAAGCTAGATAAGTTTTTTATATTGTGAATAAATATAAGACCGAATTAGCTAAGACAAAGCCTCCTGGTAATGCAAGCTATCCCAAACTGCGTGATGCCATGCATTATGCTTTATTTGTAAACCTTTGCTCAACGAGCACCAAAGATCAGTTTAGAATGATCATTTTAACTAGCTGATCAAGTTGAAAAATCCACAGTAAATCTTATTTAACCTTTGATTTAGAGCTCAAATTGACATGAATCCAACGCCCATGCTAAAGTAGCTCATTTTCAATATTGTGACAACATCTGTGACTGTAAGAGCTACGACAAAGCTTCCAAGAAATCCAATCTATCCCAAACTGCGTAATGCCATACATTATGCTTCATTTGTAAACATTTGCTTGATGAGCACCAATGATCAGTTTAGAATAATCAATTTAACTAGATGATCAACTTGACATATCCTCACTAAATCGTCTTTAACATTTGATTTAGAGATCAAATTGATATGAATGAAACACCCACGTTAATCTAGCTCAATTTTCAATATTGTGACAACATTTGAGACTTAAAGAGCTACGACAAAGACTCCAAGCAATCCAATCTATCCCAAACTGCATAATGTCATGCATTATGATTCATTTGTAAACCTTTGCTCAATGAACAGCAATGAACAATTTAGAATGATCATTTTAACTTACTGAAAAACATGACATATCCGCACTAAATCTTCTTTCACATTTGATTTAGAGCATAAAATGACATTAATCCAACATCCACGTTAATCTAGCTTAATTTCCAATATTGTGACAACATTTGAGACTTAAGGAGCTACGACAAAGCCTCCACATGATCCAATGTATCCCAAACTGCGTGTTTTCATGTATGATGCTTCGTTTATAAGCCTTTACTCAGGGAGCACATTTGATCAGTTTTATTATCATTTATCTGGCCGATCAACTTGACATGATCAGTTTTTATATCATTTATCTGGCCGATCAACTTGACATGTCTGCACTAAATCATTTGTAACTTTTGATTAAGATTCCCGAATGACACGACTCCAATGACCACGTTAAGCTAGCTAAGTTTTCTATATTGTGAACAAGTTTAAAACCGAAATAGCTACAACAAAGCCGCCAAGTAATCCAATCTTTCCCAAACTACGTGATGCCATGCATTATGCTTCATTTGTAAACCTTTGCTCAATGAGCACCAATGATCAATTTAGAAGGATCATTTTAACTAGCTGATCAACTTGACATATCCGCAGTAAATCATCTTCACATTCGATTTAGAGCTCAAAATGACATGAGTCCAACACCAACATTAATCTAGCTCAATTTTCAATATTGTGACAAGATTTGAGACTTAAAGAGCTACAACAAAGCTTCCAAGTAATCCAATCTATCCCAAACTTTGTAATGCCATACATTATGCATCATTTGTAAACCTTGGCTCGATAAACACCAATGATTAGTTTGGAATGATCATTTTAACTAGCTAACCAACTTGACATGTCCGCATTAAATCATTTTTAACATTTGAATTAGGGTTCAAATTGACATGAATCCAACGCCCACGTTAATCTAGCTCAATTTTCAATATTGTGACAATATTTGAGACTAAAACAGCTACTACAAAACCTCCAAGTAATCCAATTTATCCCAAACTACGTGATGCTATGCATTATGCGTCATTTATAAGCCTTTACTCAAGGAGCACCAATGATCAGTTTATACTATCATTTATCCGGCCGATCAACTTGACACGAATCAAACGCCCACGTTAATCAAGCTCAGTTTTCTATATTGTGAATAATTTTAAAACCGAAATAGTTACGACAAAGCTACCAAGTAATCCAATATATCCCAAACTGCGTGATGCAATGCATTATGCTTCATTGTAATTCTTAGCTTAACAAACACCGATCAGTTTAGAATGGTCATTTTAACTAGCTGATCCACTTAACATGTCCGTTCTAAATCGTTTTAACATTTGATTTAGAGCTCAAAATGACATGAATCCAATGGCCACATTAACCTTGCTCAATTTTCAGTATTGTGACAACATTTGAGACTGAAAGAGGTACGACAAAGCCTCCAAGTAATCTAATGTATCCCAAACTGCATGATGCCATGCATTATGCTTCATTTATAAACCTTTACTCAAGGAGCACCAATGCTCAGTTTAGAATGATCGTTTTATCTGGCTGATCAACTTGACATGTCTGCATTAAATCCTGCGTAATTATTGATTCAGAGTTCAGAATGACACCAATCCAACGCCCACAAAAATCGAGCTCAGTTTTGTGATTATTTTTAAGACCGAAATAGTTACGATAAAGCGTCAAAACAATCCAATCTATCCCAAACTGTGTGATGCCATGTATTATGCTTTATTTGTAAGCCTTTTCTCAATGAGCACCAATGATCTGTTTAGAATGATCATTTTAACTAGCTGATCAACTTGACATGTCCAGTTTTGAAATGGGTGACGATTACAAGTTCAGATTCGTTTTGAAACGTTTTTAATTGCTATTCCTGGTTCTATTAAGTTTTAAGAACAAGTTTGATTCAGGTTTAAGAGCTAAAATATTCAAACAAAAGGTGATAAACTCGGGTTAACAAAAACAGTTTCTTAGAACCTCAACGGTGCCGATTGGGTGTTTCACAAGTTTTGTTCTTTAGAAAACGGTTCTAAACTATTTTCAAGTTAATTTCAAGATTCTTAAAAGATCAAAGATCAAGTTTAAACAAGAAATAAACCCAGAAACCTTTTAGAACAAATCGCAAAAAGAAGGCGAAAGGTTACCAAACGTTTTTGCAAGAATACGAAATGGTGGAAATGGGTTTGTAGAGATACAACCTGGTTTGGAATGGGCTTTGATACAACTTGATGTGATCCTGATGAGGATAAAGCCCCTGATCAACTCCAAAGGGTTGTGGAAGAGTGGATGAATGGATTGAAGTTGCAGAATTGGTGAAACGATGGTGTAACTTGCGGATGTGTGAGCTCTTAAGTGGATGGATCCGAGAACAAGGGGAAATGGATGATACTTCTCAAGGATGGTGGAAAATCCTTGGACTTTCTGATTTCTTTGTGTGAATGACAAAGGCCAGGCACGTTGGGCAAGGGGTGAATCGAATTGAAACTTCCAAGGGTGATGAAGATCCCTTAGACTTTCGGCTCTTGGAGCAATGAGAAAGTGATCTAAAATTCCTTATTCAAGAGGATGATCAAACAAGTTTAGGAAGGAGGTTTGCTATTAAAATGTTTGATGATTTAGAAAGAAGGATACAAGAAAGTACTTATAGTAGCCTAGGAAATTTAAAATGACTCCTAAAATTCTACCAAAACATTAAAGGAAATACTTTGGGAAATACAAAGACAACTAAGAAAGACTAAGAAGTAAATAATGTTTTGACTTAATTAATCCTCTCTTATTTCGTGGATGATGAGATAGAGTGGGCCTTGATTCACTAAAAGGTTGTGGTAAAGTACCTTGGGCTTGCATCATTAAAAACATATCTTAGAAAACCCATTGGGACAAAACTAAGAATAGGGAAAAAGAGTACAATCTAAGGCACCTCTCTTGGTGAGGTTTTGGTGGCTTGAATCACAACCAATGTGGTTGGATTGGCAGACACTAAACTGGCCTGAATGGTGTTGAGAAGGTGCTGTAGTGTTGTCTTAAGTTTGGCTTGTTTGGATTGGGTAATGGGGCCATCGAAGATTTGTAAGCTTTCATCTCCAATATCCAAGGGTTCTAGTTTATCCTTATCATCTTTAGTGGCTTCTTCCTCCTCTGGTTCATGCTGCTCCTTAGGTTATGGTTCCTTGCAGGCCATGCTCACATCATACAAAAAAGCTTCCAAGTAATCCATTGTATTCCTAACTGCATGATACCATGAATTTTGCTTCCTTTATAAGCATTTACTCAATAAGCACCAATGAACAGTTTAGAATGATCATTTAACTGGCAGACGAACTTGACATGTCCACACTAAATTGTCCGTATCTTTTGATTTAGAATTCAGAATGACAGAAATCTAATGCCCACATTAAGCTAGCTCAATATTCTATATTGTGACAAAATATAAGACAGAAATAGAAACGAAAAAGCATCCAAAGAATCCAATCTATTCCAAAATGCGTGATACCATGCATTATACTTCATTTGTAAAACTTTGCTCGATGAGCAGCAATAATCAGTTTAGAATGATCATTTTAACTTACTGATCAACTTGACATGTCCACACTAAATCATCTTTAACATTTTATTTTAGAGCTCAAAATGACATGAATCCAATGCCCACGTTAATCTAGCTCAATTTTCAATATTGTGACCACATTTGAGACTTAAAGAGGTACGACAAAGCCTCCATGTAATCCACTGTATACCAAACTACGTGATATCATGCATTATGTTTCATTTATAACTCTTTACTCAAGGAGCACCAATGATACGTTTATATTATCATTTTAACTGGCCAATCAACTTGACATGTCCACTCTAAGTCGTCCGTAACTTTTAATTTAGAGTTCAGAATGACACGAATCCAAGGCCCATGTAAAGCTAGCACAAGTTACTATATTGTGATTTAATTTAAGACTGAAAAGCTACGTAAAGCCTCCAAGCAATCCAATCTTTCTTAAACTGCGTGATGCCATGCATTATGCTTGATTTGTAAACCTTTGCTCAATGAACACCAATGATCAGTATAGAATGATCATTTTAACTAGCTGATCAACTTGACATGTTCGCACTAAATCGTCTTTAACATTTGATTTAGAGCTCAAAATGACATGAATCCAACGGCCACTTTAATCTAGCTATATTTTCAATATTGTGACAACATTTGAGACTGAAAGAAGTAAGACAAAGCCTCCAAGTAATCAATTGTATCCCAAACTACGTGATGTCATGCATTATGCCTCATTTATAAACCTTTACTCAAAGAGTACAAATAACCAGTTTATAATGATCATTTTAACTAGCCAATCAACTTGACATGTCCACACAAAATCGTCCGTAAGTTTTAATTTAGAGTTCAGAATGGCACGAGTCCAACGCCTACGTTAAGCTAGCTCAGCTTTCTATATTGTGATTAAATTTAAGACTGAAATAGCTACGACAAAGCCTCCAAGTAGTCCAATCTGTCCCAAACTGCGTGATGCCATCCATTATTCATCATTTGTAAACCTTTGATCAATGAGCACCAATGATCAATGAGCACCAATGATCAATGAGCACCAATGATCAATTTAGAATGATCATTTTAACTAGCTGATCAACTTGACATATCCGCACTAAATCTTCTTCACATTCGATTTAGAGCTCAAAATGAAATGAATCCAACACCCACATTAATCTAGCTTAATTTTCAATTTTTTGACAACATTTGCGATTGAAAGATCTACGACAAATGTTACAAGTAATTCAATCTATCCCAAACTGCGTGATGCCATGCATTATGCTATATTTATAAGCTTTTATTCAAGGAACACCAATGATCAGTTTATATTATCATTTTAAGTAGCCGATCAACTAGACATTCCCACATTAAATCGTACGTAACTTTTGATTTAGTCTAGAATGACATGAATCCAACATCCACTTTAAACTAGCGCTGGTTTCTATGTTGTGATTAAATTTAAGACCAAATTAGCTACAACAAAGTCTCCAAATAATCCAATCTATCCCAAACTACTTGATGCCATGCATTATGCTTCATTTGGTAACCTTTGCTCAATGAGCACCAATGATCATTATAGAATGATAATTTTAACTAGCTGATCAACTTGACATGTCTACATTAAATCGTCTTTAACATTTGATTTAAAGCTCAAAATGACATGAATCCAACGGCCACGTTAATCTAGCTCAATTTTCAATATTTTGACAACATTTGATACTGAAAGAGCGACGAAAAAGCCTCCAAGTAATCCAATGTATTCGAAATTGCGTGATGCCATGCATTATGCTTCATTTACAAACCTTTACTCAAGGAGCCCCAATGATCAGGTTAGAATGATCATTTTAACTGTTCGATCAAATTGACATTTGCGCACTAAATCGTCCGTAACTTTTTACTTAGAGTTCAGAATGACAAGAATTCAATTCCCACATTAAGCTAGCTCAGTTTTCTAAATTGTGACAACATTTGAGACTGAAAGAGCTACGACAAAGTCACCAAGTACTCCACTGTATCCTAAACTGCGTGATGCCATGCAATATGCTTCATTTATAAGCCTTTACTCAAGGAGCACCAATGATCAATTTAGAATGATCATTTTAACTGCCTGCTGAACTTGACATTTTCACACTAAATCGTCTGTAACTTTTGACTTAGAGTTCAGAATGACACAGATCTAGTGCTCACATTAAGCTAGCTCAATATTCTATATTGTGACAAAATTTAAAACCGATATAGCAACAACAAAGCGTCCAAAAAGTCCAATCAATCCCAAACTACGTGATGTCATCCATTATGCTTCATTTATAAATCTTGGCTCGATGAGTAGCAATGATCAGTTTTGAATGATCATTTTAACTTACTGATCAACTTGACATGTCCACACTAAATCAGTTTTAACATTTCATTTAGAGCTCAAAATTACATGAATCCAACGCCTACGTTAATCTAGCTCAATTTTCAATATTGTGACAAAATTTGAGAATTAAAGCGCTACGACAAAGCATCCAAGGAATCCACTGCATCCCAAAGAGCGTGATGCCATGCATTATGGTTCATTTATAACCCTTTACTCAAGGAGCACTAATGATGAGTTTATATTTTTATTTTAAATGGCCAATCAACTTGACATGTCTGCACTAAATCATCCATAACTTTTGATTTAGAGATCAGAATGACACGAATCTAATGCCCATATTAAGCTAGCTCAGGTTTTTATATAGTGTTTAAATTTAAGAACCAATGATCAGTATAGAATGATCATTTTAACTAGCTGATCAACTTGATATGTCCACACTAAATCGTCTTTAACATTTGATTTAGAGCTCAAAATAACATGAATCAAACAACCACGTTAATGTAGCTCAATTTTAAATACTGTGACAACATTTGAGACTTAAATAGCTACAAAAATTTTTCCAGGTAATCTAATGTATCCCAAATTGTGTGATGCCATGCATTATGCTTCATTGAAAATCCTTTACTCATGGAGCACCAATGGGCCGCACTAAATCGTCCATAACTTTTGATTTAGAGTTTAGAATGACACAAATCCAACACCCACATTAAGCTAGGTCAATATTCTATGTTGTGAGAACATTTAATACCAAAATAGCAACGACAAAGTGTCCAAAGAATACAATCTATCCTAAACCACGTGATGCCATGTATTATGCTTCATTTGTAAACTTTTGCTCGATGAGCAGTAATGATCAGTTTCGAATGATCATTTTTTACCTAACTAATCAACTTGACATGTCTACACAAAATCGTTTTTAACATTTGATTTAGATATCAAAATGACGTGAATCGAACACCCACATTAATCTAGCTCAATTTTTTCAATATTGTGACAACATTTGAGACTTAAAGAGATACAACAAAGCCTTTCAAATAATCCAATGTATCCCAAACTGCGTGATGCGATGCATTATGCTTTTTTTATAAGCCTTTACTCAAGGAGCACCAATGAGCAGTTTATGTTATCATTTTTAGCTGGCCGATCAACTTGACGTGTGCACTAAATCGATCGTAACTTTTGATTTAGAGTTTAGAATGACACGAATCCAATGCCCACTTTAAGCTAGATCAGTTTATTCCATTTTGATTAATTTTAAGACCAAAATAGATAAGATTAAGCCTGCAAGTAATCCAATATATCCCAAACTGCGTGATGCCGTGCATTATGCTTCATTTGTAAACCTTTGCTGAATAAGCACCAATGATCAGTTGATCATTTTAAATAGCTGATCAACTTGACACGTCCGCACTATAAAGTATTTAACATTTGGTTTAGCGCTCGAAATGACATGAATCCAACGGCCACGTTAATTTTTAATATTGTGACAACATTTGAGACTGAAAGAGCTAGGACAAAGCCTCCAAGTAATCCAATGCATTATGCTTCATTTGTAAACATTTGCTCAATGACACCAATGATCAGTTTAGAATGATCAATTTAACTTTTGCCGATAAATTTGACATGTCCGCACTAATAGTCCGTAACTTTTGATTTAGAGTTCAGAATGACATGAATCCAACGCCCACATTAAGCTAGCTCAAGTTTCTATATTGTGACAAAATTTTAGAGAAAATATCTAGGAAAAAGCCACCAATTAATGATATTTATCACAAACTGCGTGATGCCATGCATTATGCTTCACTTATAAGCCTTTACTCAAGAAGCACCAATGATCAGTTTAGAATTATCAGTTTAACTGGCCGATCAATTTTACATGTACGCATCAACTCTTCCGTAACTTTTGATTTAGAATTTAGAGTAACACGAATCCGACACCACGTTAAGCTAGCTCAATTTTCTATATTGTGACAAAAATTGAGACTGGTAGAGCTATCCCAAAGCCTTCAATTAGTCCAATCTATTATAAACTAAGTGATGCCATGAATTATGCTTCATTTATAAGTCTTTACTCAAGGAGCACTAGTGATCAGTTTAGAATGATTACTTTAGCTGGCCTATCAACTTGAAATATCTGCACTAAATCGTTCATAACTTTTTATTTAGTATTTAGAATGACACGAATACAATGCCCACGTTAAGCTAGCTCAATATTTTATATTGTCACATAATTTAAGACTGAAAGAGCTACCACAAAGCCTTCAAGTGATGCAGGAATAAGAGGGCTTGTTAAAGCAAGGGAAACTGCTGGAGAGGCTATAGCTGGCTATACATCACTTTCTACAGACTCAGGAGTGATGGGTTGATGAACAGATTGATTGTGACCCTTTAGCTGGCTATAGAGCACTTTCGGGAGGATCTAAGTGAGGATTTAGTAGAGAGGTGGATCGAGAGACGCCACAGATATTATGGAAGGTCTGTGATAAGTCTAGAGCATTGAAGCTTCAAGGATTCTCACAGAAGAAGGCTGGAGGCGTCAGCTCCTTTCAAAGAAAGAAAAACTAGGTTTTTATTTCATAAAACTTAAGTGATTACATGCTGAGAAGGGACTTTATATACTAGTCCAGCAGCAGATGCTTTCTAGGGCTGAAAATACATTATAATGGAAGGACTAAAGCGAAAATAACAACAAGACATTAGGACCCAATGACAAAGAAAAGGCTCTTAAACTTAACAGTCACATTCCTGCAAAAACAAGCAAATAAACTTGTTAATTCAACATAGGAATTTTAAATACGTAACTTGGTCTCTTGTAGCTTCTTATAATGCCTTCTTAAGTTTGTTTAGCAATGATGAACAAGGTTGTATCTCTGAAGGCTTTTAAAACTGGAAGGAGTGAAATTGTTGTATTATTTAGTTGTTCATAGTCTCCTTCTTGTAATTCTTTAGAAAGTTCAGCTTCATGGAATCCTCTATCTTCTATGATAGTTATGAGACTCTCCACAGACTTGTTGAACATCTAAATAAGGTTTCTTGTGCCTGATCTTTTTCATGCATAATAGGTGTATTAATAGGCTCTTCATCAGCTTCTAGTAAGCTGGTATTGATGTCCTCATCATCTCATCCCTCTTGAAAAGGTTCTGTCCTCAGAACAAGTACATGTGCATGAAAATGAGCAATATCAGTAATATTAAAAGTAGGAAATATGGTCATCTCACCTGGCAGCTCAAGTTTATAGGCATTGTTGTTGATCTTCTCTAAAACACGAAAAGGACCATCTCCTCTTGGGAAAGGTTGGATTTCCTTTGGTTGGGGAATCTTTCATGTCTAATGTGAAACTAGACCCAGTCTCCAAGTTCAAATGATATGTCTTTTCGGTGTTTATCTACATTTCTTTTGTACTGCTCAGTTCTCTTTTCCAAGTTGTCCTTGACCTTTTGATGAATCCTCTTAACACAATCTACCCTGATTTCTCCTTCACTAGACATAACATCTTGAGGTAAAGGTATAAGATCCAGTGGGGTAGTAGGAGTAAATCCATAAACCACTTCAAAGGAGAAAGTTTAGTTGCTGAATGTTTAGCATGATTATAAGCAAACTCAATGTAAGGTAAAGACAACCAGTTTCTTAGATTCTTACCGACCGTGGCTCTCAACAATGTTGAAAGAGTTTTGTTTACTACCTCTGTTTGACCATCGGTCTGTGGGTGGCAAGTAGTTGAGAAGAGCAGCTTTGTTCCCAACTTTTTCCATAAGGTCTTCCAGAAATGGCTTAGAAATTTGGTGTCACGATCTGAAACGATTGTTCTGGGAACTCCATGAGGGCGCACTACTTAATTAAAAAATGATCAGCTATTTGCGTAGCATCATTAGTCTTGTTACATGGAATAAAATGAGCCATCTGTGAGAACTTGTCTACAACTACAAAGATAGAATCCTTGTGGTTGATCTTCGGCAGACCTAAGACAAAATCCATAGAGAGATCTACCCAAGGTAGGTTAGGAATGGGCAAAGGCATATAAAAGCCATAGGGTTGTGACCTGGATTTTGCTTTCAAGCAAGTGATACACTTAGCACAGAATCTTTCAACATCTTGTTTTAGTTGTGGCTAGTAGAAATGTTCCATAAGTACACTCAATGTCTTATCTCGGCCAAAATGTCCCATGAGTCCTTCTCCATGAGCTTCTCCAATCAATAGTTCTCTCATTGATCCTTGAGGAATACAAAGACGTTTTTCCCAAAACAAAAATCCATCATGTTGATAAATCATACCAGATGCAGCATTGTTGGTCTCCTGAAACATTTCTTGAAAATCCGGATCAGTTTCATACATTGCCTTGATGTGTTCAAATGCCACAATCTTAGCTTCCATTGTGCTGATGGGAGCATGTCTCCTTGATAAAGCATCAACCACAACTTTATATTTACCTTTCTTAAATTTGATCGCATAGGGAAAAGTCTCCACAAACTCAAGCCACTTTGCATGCCTCTTCTTAAGCTTAGTTTTTCCTCTTAAGTGCTTGAGCGTCTCATGATCGGTATAAATAACAAACTCCTTTGACAGTATGTAATGTTGCCAAGTTTCATTAGACCTTACCAAAGCATAGAGCTTTTATCATATGTGGGATAGTTAAGTGAAGCTCCACTAAGTTTCTCACTGAAGTGAAGCTCCACTAAGTTTCCCACTGGTTTTCCTCCTTGCATTAGGACATCTCCTATACCTGTTTCAGAAACATCACATTCAATTTCAAAGGTTTTATCCAAGTTAGGAAGTACCAAAACAGGCGCATGTGTGAGGCTATTGAATGCTTTATCTTGTGCTGGTCCCCATTCGAATTCCATATTCTTCTTAATTACTGAAGTGAGGGATGCAGCAATAGTACTAAAGTCCTTGACAAATCTTCTATAGAAAGTAGCCAATCCATGGAAACTCCTCACATATCCGATTGTTGTTGCGTTGGCCAATCTTGAATTGCTTTGATCTTTTCTTCATCGTACTTTAAACCCTAAGAACTTAAAACAAATCCTAGGAATACAACTTGATCAGTGCAGAAAGTACATTTCTTAAGGTTAGCATAAAGGTTTTCAGCCTTAAGCGTTTCAAGTACCTGCTAAAGATGTCGTAAGTGATCTTCAACATTAGAGCTATATATTAGAATGTCATCAAAATAAACTACTACAAACGTATAGATAAATGCCCTTAGGACGTGGTTCATGAGTCTCATGGATGTACTTGGAGCGTTTGTGAGTCCAAATGGCATGACTAGCCATATATACAATCCTTTTTTGGTTTTAAGCGATATCTTTCATTAATCACCTTCTTTCATTCTCACATGATGATATCAGCTTCTTAGATCAATTTTTGAGAAGATAGTTGCTCCATTGAGTTCATCTAGCATGTCATCAAGTCTTGGAATTGGATGTCAATATTTGACAGTGATATTGTTCATTACTCTACAATCAACACACATTCTCCAAGTTCCATCCTTCTTAGGCATTAGGAGAACAGGAACAACACATGGGCTTAGACTTTCTCGGATATAGCCCTTAGACATTAAGTCTTATACTTGTCTTTCTAGCTCCTTTGCTTCTTCTGGATTCACTTTATAGTCAGCTCGGTTTGGCAATGGTTCTCCAAGAACAAGATCAATCTGATGCTTGTTTCCTCTTATAGGTGGTAATCCTGGTGGTATCTCTCTGGAAAAACATCAGTGAATTTGTCAAGAAGCTCTAGAACAGCAGCAGGGAGTTCCTCCTTTTCTTGTCCTAAAAACAACACTTCTTTAAATATCATCAGTAGCACCTGCTCTTTAGAATCAAGAGATTTCAAAACAGTGGCATGTGTTACATAAAGGTTAGTTTTTTTCAGCTTTTCTCCTGTAGACATAGTTGGTTGCATCTCATGCACTTCCTGCGGAGTTAAAGGTGCTAAGCTATGTTCTTTGTTATTTTTCATGAAGGTATAGTGATTGGTGCTTCCATTGTGTAATGCTTCTTTGTCAAATTGCCATGGAAGACCTAGAAGTAGATGTCCAGCTTGCATAGGCACCACATCCAACACAACTTGATTTGCATACTTGCCTATGCTGAATGGTATGGTGACTTGTTCGGCGATTTTTAGCTTAGTTTCATCGTTCAGCCATTTGAACTTGTATGGTCGAGGATGCTTTTTCTTTTGTAACACTAGCTTATCAACAAAATATTTGTTGGCTACGTTAGTACAAGAACCACCATCTATGATCAAGTTACATACCTTAGAGTATTTTGTGCACCGAGAATGGAAAATATTTTCTCTTTGTATAGTTTCTCAAAATGACATGAATCCAACGACCACGTTAATCTAGCTCAATTTGTAATATTTTGACATTATATGAAACTGAAAAGCTAAGAAAAAAGCCTACAAGTAATCCAATGTATCACAAACTGCGTGATGCCATGCATTATGCTTCATTTATAAGTCTTTTCTCAAAGAGCACCAATGATCAGTTTAGAATGATGATTTTAACTGTCTGATAAACTTGACATGTACGCAAAAAATCGTCCTTAACTTTTAATTTAGAATTCAGAATGACACGAATCCAACGTCCATGTTAAGCTAGCTCAATATTCTATAGTGTGACAAAATTTAAGACCAAAATAGCAACGATAAGGCCTCCAAGTATTCCAATATATCTAAAACTGCGTGATACCATGCATTATATTTAATTTGTAAACCTTTGCTTTATGAGCACCAATTATCAGTTTAGAATGATAATTTTTACTAGCTGATCAAATTGACATGTGCACACTAAATCGTCTTTAACATTTGATTTAGAGCTCAAAATGACATGAATCCAACCCCACGTTAATCTAGCTCAATTTTCAATATTGTGACACCATTTGAGACTGAAAGAGTTACGACAAAGCCTCCAAGTAAACCACTGTATCCGAAACTGCGTGATGCCATGATTTATGCTTCATTTATAAACCTTTATCAAGGAGCAACAATGATCAGTTAAGAATTATCATTCTAACTAGCAGATCAACTTGACATGTCCGCACTGAATTGTTCGTAACTTTTTAGCTATAGTTAAAAATGACACGAATCCAAAGCCCACGTTAAGCTAGCTCAATTTTCTATATATTGTGATAAAATTTAAGACCAAAATAGCAACGACAAAGCCTCCCACTAATCCAATCTATCCCACACTGTGTGATGCCATGCATTATGCTTCGTTTATAAGCCTTTACTCAAGTAGCACCAATGATCAGTTTGGAATGATCAATTTAACTAGACAATAAACTTGACATGTCCGCACTAAATCGTGTGTGACTTTTGATTTTGAACTCAAAGTGATATGAATCCAATGCCCACATTAATCTAGCTCGAGTTTTAATGTTATTACATTATTTGAGACTGAAAGAGTTACAAAAAACCTCCAAGTAATCCAATGTATCCGAAACTGCGTGATACAAAAAATCATGTTTCATTTGTAAATCTTTGATCAATAAGCCTCAATGATCAGTTTAAAATGATCAATTTAACTAGCCGATAAACTTGACATGTTCATACTAAATTGTTCATCATTTTTGATTTAGAGCTCAAAATGACATGAATCCAATGCCCACATGAATGTAACTCAATTTTTCATATTGTGACAACATTTGAGATTGAGAGAGCTACGACAAAGCCTCAGCGTAATCCAATGTATTCCAAACTTCGTGATGCAATGCATTATTCTTCATTTATAAGCCTTTACTGAAAGTGCACCAATGATCAGTTTAGAATGATCATTTTAAGTAGTCGATCAACTTGACATGTTGGCACTAAATTGTCTGTAACTTTTGATTTAGAGCTCAAAATGATATGAATCCAAAGGCCATGTTAATATTGCTCAATTTTAAATAATGTGAAATCATTTGAGACTTAAAGAGCTACGACAAAGCCTCCAAGTAATCTAATCTATCCAAAACTGCATGATGTCATGCATTATGCTTAATTTAAAAGCCTTTACTCAAGTAGCACCTATGATCAGTTTAGAATAATCATTTTAACTGGCCCATCAACTTGATATGTCCACACTAAATCGTCCGTAACTTTTGATTTAAAGTTCAGAATGATAATCCACTGCCCATGTTAAGATAGCTCTTTTTTCTATATTGTGATAAGCTTTGAGGCTGAAAGAACTATGACAAAGCCTCACAGTAATCTAATGTATCCCAAACTGCAGATGCCATGCATTATGCTTCATTTGTAAACCTTTGATCAATAACCACCAGTGATCAGTTTAAAATGATGAATTTAACTATCCGATAAACTTGACATGTCCGCACTAAATCGTTCGTAACTTTTGATTTAGAGCTCAAATGACATGAAACCAATGGCCACATTAATCCAATGCATCCCAAACTTCGTTATGCCATGGATTATGCTTCATTTATAAGCCTTTACTCAATGAGCACCAATGATCAGTTTAAAATGATCAATTTAACTGGCCGATCAACGTGACATGTCCGCACTAAATCGTCTCTAACATTTTATTTACAGTTCAGACTGACACGAATCCAACGCCCATGTTAAGCTAGCTCAATTTTATACACTATGATAAAATTTAAGACCGAAATAGCTACGACAAAGCATCCAAGTAATTCAATCTATCCCAAACAGAGTGATAACATGCATTATGCTTCATTTGTAAATCTTTCCTCAATGAGCACCAATGATCAGTTTAGATGGATCAATTTAACTATCTGATACACTTGACATGTCCGCACTTAATCGTCCGTAACTTTTGATTTAGTATTCAGAATGACATGTATCCAACGCCCATGTTAAGGTAGCTCAGTTTTTTATTGTGACAAAATTTCCGACCAAAATAGCTATGACAATGACTCCAAGTAATTTATTCTGTCCCGAACCGCGTGATGCCATGCATTATGCTTCATTTGTAAACCATTGCTCAAGGAGCACCAATGATCAGTTTAAAATGATCATTTTAACTAGCTCATCAACTTGACATGTTGGCACTGAACCGTCTTTAACTTTTGATATAGAGATCAAAATGACATGAATCCAATGCCCACGTTAATGTAGCTCAATTTTTAATAATTTGAAACATTTGATACTAAAAGAGCTACGCAAAGCCTTCAAGTAATCCAATGTATCCCAAACTGCGTGATGCCATGCAATATGCTTCATTCATAAGCCATTACTCAAGGAGGAGCAATAATCAGTTTACAATGATCATTTTAACAAGCCGATAAACTTGACATTTACGCACTAAATTGTCCGTAGCTTTTGATGTAGAGTTCAGATTGACACGATTGCAACACCCACGTTAAGCTAGCTCAATTTTCTATATTGTGCGATAATTTCTGATTGAAATAGCTACGAAAAAGACTCCAAGTAATTCATTTTATCCCAAACTGTGTGATGCGATGCATTATGCTTCATTTCTAACCTTTGGTCAATGAGCACCAATGATCAATTTAGAATGATCAATTTAACTACCAAATAAACATGACATGTCCGCACAAAATCATCCGTAACCTTTGATTTACGGTTCAGAATGACACGAACCCAAAGTCCATGTTAAGCTAGCTCAATATTCTACATGCTGACAAGGTTTAAGACCAAAATAGCTACGACAAAGCCTCTAAGTAATCGAATCTATCCCAACCACCATGATGCCATGCATTATGCTTCATTTGTAAACCTTTGCTCAATGAGCACTAATGATCAGTTTAGAAGGATCATTTTAACTGGCCGATCAACTTGACATATCCACACTAAATTGTCCATAACTTTTTATTTAGAGTTCAGAATGACACGAATCAAACACCCACGTTAACCTAGCTCAATTTTCTATATTGGGACAAAATTAAATGTCCACACTAAATTGTTAGTAACTTTTGATTTAGTGTTCACAATGACACGAATCAAACACCCACGTTAAGCTAGCTGAATTTTCTATATTGTGACAAATTTCCAACCGAAATCTACGACAAAGACTCCAAGTAATTCATTCTATCCCAAATTGCGTGATGCTATGCATTATGCTTCATTTGTAAACATTTGTTCAATTAGCACCAATGATCATTTTAGAATGATCAATTTAACTCGCTGATCAACTTCACATGTCCACATTAAATCGTCTTTAACTATTGATATAGAGCTGAAAATTACATGAATCCAACGCCCACGTTAATCTAGCTCAATTATTAATATTGTGACAACATTTGGAACTGAAAAAGCTACGACAAAGCCTCCAAGTAATCCAACGTATCCCAAACTACATGATGCCATGCCTTATACTTAATTTATAAGCCTTTATTCAAGGAGCACCAATGATAAGTTTAGAATGATCATTTTAACAGGCCGATAAACTTGACATGTCCGCACTAAATCATTCGTAACGTATTATTTAGAGTTCAGAATGACATGAACCCAACGCCCACGTTAAGCTAGCCCAATTATTTAAATTGTGATAAAATTTAAGACTTCAAAAGCTACGACAAGCCTCCAAGTAAGCCCATCTATCCCAAAATGCGTGATCCCATGCATTATGATTCATTTGTAAACCTTTGATCAATATGCACCAATGATCAGTTTAGAATGAAGAATTTAACTAGCCGATAAACTTGACATGTCTGCACTAAATCCTTCGTAACTTTTGATTTAGAGCTCAAATGACATGAATCCAATGCCCACATCAATCCAATGCATCCCAAACTTCGTTATGCCATGCATTATGCTTCATTTATAAGCCTTTACTCAAAGAGCACCAATGATTAGTTTAAAATGATCAATTTAGCTGGCCGATCAACTTGACATGTCTGCACTAAATCGTATGTAACTTTTTAATTAGAGTTCAAACTAACACGAATCCAACACGCACGTTAAGCTAGCTCAATTTTTTATATTGTGATAAAATTTAAGACCAAAATAGCTACGACCAAGCATCTAAGTAATCCAATCTATCCCAAACAGCGTGATAACATGCATTATGCTTCATTTGTAAACCTTTGCTCAATGAGCACCAATGATCAGTTTAGATAGTTCAATTTAACTATCCAATAAACTTGGCATGTCCGCACTGAATCGTCCATAACTTTTGATTTAGTGTTCAGAATAACACGAATCCAACGCCCATGTTAAACTAGATCAAATTTTTTATTCTGACACAATTTCCGACCAAAATAGCTATGACAATGACTCCAAGTAATTCATTATGTCCTAAACTGCGTGATGCCATGCATTATGCTTCATTTGTAAACTTTTGCTCAAGGAGCACAAATGATCAGTGTAAGTAATCCAATCTATCCCAAAATGCGTGATGCCAAGCATTATGATTCATTTCTAAAACGTTGCTTAATGAGCACAAATGATCAGTTTAAAATCATCGTTTTAACTAGCTGATAACCTTGAAATGTTTTTAGAAAATCATCTTTAATATTGGACTTAGAGCTAAAAATGATATGAATCCAACGCTCACGTTAATCTACTTAAATTTTCAATATTTTGACAACATTTGATACTAAAAAAGCTATGACAAAGCCTCCGAACAATCTAATATATCCCAAACCGCGTGATGTCATGCATTATGCTTCATTCGTAAAGCTTTAATCAATAAGCACTAATAATCAGTTTAGAATGATCATTTTAAATATTTCATCAACTTTACATCTTGGCACTGAACCGTCTTTAACTTTTGATATAGAGCTCAAAATAACATGAATCCAATGCCCACGTTAATCTAGCTCAATTTTTAATATTTTGAAAACATTTGAGACTAAAAGCGCTAGGACAAAGCCTCCAAGTAATCCAATGTATCCCAAACTGCGTGATGCCATGCAATATGCTTAATTCATAAACCTTTACTCAAGGAGGACAACTAATCAGTTTACAATGATCATTTTAACTCGCCGATAAACGTGACCTGTACGCACTAAATTTTCCATAACTTTTGATTTAGAGTTCAGAATGACACGAATGCAACACCCACGTTAAGCTAGCTCAATTTTCTATATTGTGAGATAATTTCCGATTGAAATAGCTACGACAAAGACTCCAAGTAATTCATATTATCCCAAACTGTGTGATGCAATGCATTATGCTTCATTTCTAAACCTTTGCTCAATGAGCACCAATGATCAATTTAGAATGATCAGTTTAACTACCTGATAAACATGACATGTCCGCACAAAATCTTCCATAACTTTTGATTTACAGTTCAGAATGACACGAATCCAAAGTCCATGTTAAGCTAGCTCAATATTCCACATGGTGACAAAGTTTAAGAACGAAATAGCTACGACAAAGCCTCTAAGTAATCGAATCTGTTGCAACCAGCGTGATGCCATGCATTAGGGTTTATTTCTAAACTTTTGCTCAATGAGAACTAATGATCAGTTGAGAATGATCGTTTTAACTGGCCGATCAGCTTGACATGTCCATACTAAATTGACCGTAACTTTTGATTTAGAGTTCAGAATGACACGAACCAAACACCCACGTTAACGTAGCTCAATTTTCTATATTGTGACAAAATTAAATGTCCACACTAAATTGTAAGTAGCTTTTGATTTAGTATTCACAATGACATGAATCAAACACCCACGTTAAGCTAGCTTAATTTTCTATATTGTGACAAAATTTCTGACCGAAATCTACGACAAAGGACCCCAAGTAATTAATTCTATCCCAAATTGTGTGATGCCACGCATTATGCTTCATTTGTAAACATTTGCTCAATTAGCACCAATGATGATTTTAGAATGATCAAATTAACTAGCTGATGAACTTAACATGTCCTCACTAAATCATCTGTAACTTATTATTTAGAGTTCAGAATGACACGAATCCAACGCCCACATTACCTTAGCCCATTATCTAAATTGTGATCAAATTTAAGACTTAAAAGGCTATGACAAGCCTCCAAGTAATCCCATCTATCCCAAACTGCGTGATCCCATGCATTATGATTCATTTGTAAACCTTTGCTCAATGAGCACCAATGATCAGTTTAGAATGATCAATTTAACTAGCCGATAAACTTGACATATCTGCACTAAATCGTACGTAACTTTTGATTTAGAGTTCAGAATGACAGAAATCCAACGCACACGTTAAGGTAGGCCAATTTTCTATATTGTGAGAAAATTTCCGATCGAAATAGCTCTGACAAAGACACCAAGTAATTCATTATATCCCAAACTGCATGATGCCCTGCATTATCTTCATTTCTAAACCTTTGCTCAATGAGCACCAATGATCAATTTAGAATGATCAATCTAACTATCCGATAAACTTGACATGTCTGCACAAAATCGTTCGTAACTTTTGATTTAGAGTTCAAAATAACACGAATCCAACGTCTATATTAAGCTAGTTCAATATTCTACATTGTGACAAAGTTTAAGACCGAAATAGCTACGACAAAGCCTCCAAGTAATTGAATCCATCCCAACCTACATGATGTCATGCAATATGCTTCATTTGTAAACCTTTGCTCAATGAGCCCCAATGATCAGTTTGGAATGATCATTTTAACTTGCTGTTAAACTTCACATGTCCGCACTAAATTATCCGTAACTTTTGATTTACTGTTCTGAATGACACGAATCCAACGCCCATGTTAAGATAGCTCGGTTTTCTATATTGTGACAAAATTTCCCACCGAAATAGCTAGACAATGACTCCAAGTAATTCATTCTGTCCCAAAATGCGTGATGCCATGCATTTTGCTCTATTTGTAAACCTTTGCTCAATGAGCACAAATGATCAGTTTAGAATGATCATTATAACTAGCTGATCAAGTTGACATGTCCGCACTAAACCGTCTTTAACTTTTGATATAGAAGACAAAATGACATGAATCCAACGCCCACGTTAATCTAGCTCAACTTTTAATATTGTGAAAACATTTGAGACTAAATGAGTTACGAAAAAGCCTCCAAGTAATCCAACATATCCCAAACTGCGTGATGCCATGCATTGTGCTTTATTTATAAGCCTATACTCAAGGAGCACCAATGATCAGTTTAGAATGATCATTTTAAGTGGCCGATCAACTTGACATGTCGGCACTAAATCATCCGTAACTTTTGATTTAGAGTTGAGAGTGACACGAATCCAACGCCCACGTTAACCTAGCTAAATTTTCTATATTGTGACAAAATTTGAGAGTGGAAGAGCTACGACAAAGCCTCCAAGTAATCCAATGTATTCTAAACTGCATGATGTCATGCATTATGCTTAATTTAAAAGCCTTTACTCAAGGAGCACCTATGATCAGTTTAGAATGATCATTTTAACTACCCGACAAACTTGACATTTCCGCACAAAATTGTCTGTAACTTTTCATTTAGATTTCAGAATGACGAATCCAATGTCCATGTTAAGCTAGCTCAATCTTTTATATTATGAGAAAGTTTAAAACCGAAATAGCTACGACAAAGCCTCCAAGTAATCCAATCTATCCGAACCTACGTGACGCCATGCATTATGCTTCATTTGTAAAACTTTGCTCAATGAGCACCAATGATCAGTTTGGAATAATCATTTTTACTAGCTGATCAACTTGATATGTCCGTACTAAATTGTCTTTAACATTGGATTTAGAGCTCGAATGACATGAATCCCACCCCAAGTTATTCTAGCTCAATTTTCATTATCATGAAAACATTTGAGACTGAAAGAGCTACAATAAAACTTCCAAGTAATCCCATGTATCCCAACTTTGTGATGCCATGTATTATGTTTCATTTATAAACCTTTACGCATGGAGCAACAATGGTCAGTTTAAAATGATCAATTTAATGGCCGATCAACTTGACATGTCAGCAATAAATTGTCCGTAACCTTTGATTTAGAGGTGAGACTGACACGAATCCAACGGCCACATTAATAGCTCAATTTTATATATTGTGATAAAATTTAAGACAGAAATAGCTATGACAAAGCTTACAAGTAATCCAACCTATCCCAACTTGCGTGATTCCATGCATTATTCTTCAATTGTAAACCTTTGTTCAATGAGAACCAATGATCAGTTTAGAATGATCATTTAACTTGCCGATACACTTGTTATCTCCGCACAAAATCGTCCGTAACTTTTGATTTATAGTTCAGAATGACACGAATCTACAGTCCATGTTAAGCTAGGTCAATATTGTACATGGTGACAAAGTTTAAGACCGAAATACCTACGACAAAGCCTCCAAGTAATCGAATCTATCCCAACCTGTGTGATGCCATGCCTTATGCTTCATTTGTAAACCTTTGCTCAATGAGCACCAATGATCATTTTAGAATGATCATTTTAACTGCCAATCAACTTGACATGGCCGCAATAAATCGTCCGTAACTTTTGATTTGGAGTTCAGAATGACACCAATCCAACACCCATGTTAAAGTAGCTCAATTTCTATATTGTCATAAAGTTTCAGACCAGAATAGCTACAGCAAATACTCCAAGTAATCCAATCTATCCCAAGTTGCGTGATGCCATTCATTATGCTTCATTTGTAAACCTCTGCCCAATGAACACCAATGATAAGTTTAGAATGATCAATTTAACTAGCCGATAAACTAGACTGTCCGTACTAAATTGTCAATAACTTTTGATTTAGCATTCACAACGACACGAATCCAACATCCACGTTAAGTTAGCTCAATTTTCTATATTGTGACAAAATTTCTGACCGAAATCTACTACAAAGACTATAACTAATTCATTATATTCCAAACTGCGTGATGCCATGCATTATGTTTCAATTGTAAACCTTTGCTCAATGAGCACCAATGATCAGTTTAGAATAATCAATTTAACTAGCTAAGCAACTTGACATGTACGCACTAAATCGTCTTTAACTATTGATATAGAGCTCAAAATTAAATGAATCCAACGCCCACGTTAATCTAGCTCAATTATTAATATTGTGAAAACATTTGAAACTGAAAGAGCTACGACAAAGCCTCCAAGTAATTCAATGTATCCCAAACTGCGTGATACCATGCATTATGCTTCATTCATAAGCTTTTATTCAAGGAGCACCAATGATCAGTTTATAATTATCATTTTAACTGGCCGATAAACTTGACATGTCTGCAATTAATCGTCTGTAACTTATCATTTACAGTTCAGAATGACACGAATCCACTGTGATTAAATTGAAGACTTAAAAAGCTACGATAAGCCTCCAAGTAATCCCATTAATCCCAAACTGCGTGATCCCATGCATTATGCTTCATTTGTAAACCTTTGCTCAATGAGCACCAATGATCAGTTTAGAATGATCAATTTAACTAGCCGATAAACTTGACATGTCCGCACTAAATCATTCATACCTTTTGATTTAGAGTTCAGAATGACACGAATCCAACGCCTACGTTAAGCTACCTCAATTTTCTATATTGTGATAAAATTACCGATCAAAATAGCTACGAAAAAGACTCCAATTAATTCATTCTATCCCGAACTGAGTGATGCCATGGATTATGCTTTATTTCTAAACCTTTGCTCAATGATCAATTTAGAATGATCAATTTAACTGCCCGATAAACTTGACATGTTCGCACAAAATTGTCCGTAACTTTTGATTTAGAGTTAAGAATAACACGAATCCAACGTCCATGTTAAACTAGTTCAATATTCTACATTGTGACAAAGTTTAAGACCAAAATAGCTACGACAAAGCCTCCAAGTAATCGAATCTATTGTAACCTGCGTCATGCCATGCAATATGCTTCATTTGTAAACCTTTTCTCAATGAGCACCAATGATCAGTTTGGAATGATCATTTTTACTTGCTGATAAACTTCACATGTCCGCACTAAAGTTTCCGTAACTTTTGATTTAGTATTCAGAATGACACGAATCCAATGAGTACCAATGATCAGTTTAGAATGATCATTTTAACTAGCTGATCAAGTTGGCATGTCCGCACTTAACCATCTTTCACTTTTGATATAGAGCAAAAAATGATATGAATCCAACGCCCACGTTAATCTAGCTCAATTTTTAATATTGTGAAAAAACTTGAGACTAAAAGAGCTATGACAAAGCCTCCAAGTAATCTAGTGTATCCCAAACTGCGTCATGCCATGCATTATGCTTCATTCATAAGCCTTTACTAAAGGTGAACCAATACTCAGTTTAGAATGATAATTTTAACTGGCCGATCAACTTGACATGTACACACACAAAATTGTCCTTAACTTTTGATTTAAAGTTCAGAATGCATGAATCCAACACCCACGTTAACCTAGCTCAATTTTCTATATTGTGAGAAAATTTTCGATCGAAATAGCTACGACAAACACTCCAAATAATTCATTCTATCCTAAACAGCATGATGCCATGCATTATGCTTCATTTCTCAATGAGCACCAGTGATCAATTTGACTACCCAATAAACTTGACATGTCCGCACAAAATCATCCGTAACTTTTGATGTAGAGTTCAGAATGACACGAATCCAACTTCCATGTTAAGCTAGCTCAATATTCTACATTATGACAAAATTTAAGACCGAAATAGCTATGGAAAATTCTCCAAGTAATCCAATCTATCCCAACCTGCGTGATGCAATGCATTATGCTTCATTTGTAAACATTTGCTCAATGAGCATCACTGATCAGTTTTGAATGATCATTTTTAATTGTTGATAAACTTGACATGTCCGCACTAAATCATCATTAGCATTTCATTTAAAGTTTAAAAAGACATGAATTCGACCCCATGTTAATCTAGCTCAATTTTCAATATCATCACAACATTTGAGACTGAAAGAGCTATGACAAAGCCTCCAAGTAATTCATTATGTCCCAAATTGCATGACGTCATGCATTATGCTTCATTTGTAAGCCTTTGCTCAATGAGCACCAATGATCAGTTTAGAATGATCATTTCAAATAGCTGATCAACTTGACATGCCCGCACTAAACCGTCTTTAAAGAGCTCATAATGACATGAATCCAACAACCACGTTAATCTAGCTCAATTTTTAAAAATTTGAAAATATTTGAGACTAAAAGAGTTACGAAAAATCCTCCAAGTAATCCAATGTATGTCAAACTGCGTGATGCCATGCATTATGCTTCATTCAAAAGCCTTTACTCAAGGAGGACCAACGATCAGTTTAGAGTGATCATTTTAATTGGCCGATCAACTTCATAAGTACGCACTAAATTTTCCATAACTTTGGATTTAGAGTTCAGAATGACACAAATCCAACACCCACGTTAACCTAGCTCAATTTTCTATATTGTGACAACATTTGAGACTGAAAGATCTAACACAAAGCCTTCAAGTAATCCAATCTACCCTAAAGTGCGTGATGCAATGCATTATGTTTCGTTTATACTCAAGGAGCACTAATGATCAGTTTAGAATAATCACTTTGACATGTCTGCACTAAATCGTCCGCAAAGCCTTCAAGTAATCCAATCTATCCTAAACTAAGTGATGCCATAAATTATGCTTCATTTATAACCCTTTACTCAAGGAGCACTAATGATCAGTTTAGAATGATCAGTTTAGAATGATCACTTTAACTGGTCGTTCAACTTGACATGTCTGCAATAAATCGTTCATAACTTTTGATTTGGAGTTCAGAATGACATGTATCTGACTTCCATGTTAAGCTTGCTCAATATTCTATATTGGGACAAAATTTAAAACCACAATAGCTAGACAAAGCCTCCAAGTAATCAATTATATCCCAAACTGCGTGATGCCATGCATTATGCTTCATTTGTAAATCTTTGTTTAATGAGCACCAATGATCAGTTTAGAAAGATCATTTTAACTAGCTCATCAACTTGACATGTTTACACTAAATCCTCTTTAACACTTGATTTAGAGGTCAAAATGATATGAATACTACCCCACGTTAATCTAGCTCAATTTTCAATATCGGGACCACATTTGAGACTGAAAGAGTTACGAAAAATCCTTCAAGTAATCCAATGTATCCTAAACTGCATGTTGTCATGAATTAGGCTTCATTTATAAGCCTTCACTCAAGAAGCACTAATGATCAGTTTAGAATGATCATTTGAACTGGCCGATCAACGTATCATGTCCGCACTAAATCATATGTGACTTTTGATTTAGAGTTCAGAATGACACGAATCCAACGCCCCTGTTAAGCTAGCTCGATTTTCTACATTGTGATAAAATTTAAGACCAAAATAACTACGAAAAAGCGTCCAAGTAATTTCCTTCTATCCCAAACAGCGTGAGGTCAGGCATTATGCTTCATTTGTAAACCTTTGCTCAATGAGCATCAATGATCAGTTTAGAATGATCAATTTAACTAGCCGATAAACTTGATATGTCTGCACTAATCCGCCCGTAACTTCTGATTTAGAGCTCAAAATGACATGAATCCAACGCCCACGTTAATCTACCCCAATTTTTAATATAGTGACAACATTTGAGATTGAAAGAGTTATGACAAAACCTCCAAGTAATCCAATGTATCCCAAACATCATGATGCCACGGATTATGCTTCATTTATAAGCCTTTACTCAAGGAGCACCATATATCAGTTTAGTTATTTTGGTAGTCTTGACATATACGCACTAAATCGTCTGTAATATTTGATTTAGAATTCAGAATGACACAAATCCAACTCCCACGTTAAGCTAGCTTAATTTTCTATATTGTAATAAAATTTACGACCAAAATAGCTTTGACAAATCATTGAAGTAATCCAATGTATCCCAAACTGCGTGATTCCATTAATTATGCTTCATTTATAAGCCCTTAATCAAGGAGCACCAATGATGGGTTTAGAATGATCATTTTAACTGGCTGATCAACTTGACTTATCTGCACTAAATCTTTTGTAACTTTTGATTTACAATAAAGAATGACACGAATCCATTGGGCACGTTAAGCTAGCTCAATATTCTATACTGTGAAAAATATTAAGACCGAAATAGCTACGCAAAACGTACAAGTAATCCAAACTATCCCAAACTGCTTGATGCCATACATTATGCTTCATTTCTGTGTTACTCAATGAGTACCAACTATCAGTTTAGAATTATCAATTTAGAATGATCAGTTTAGTTAGCGGATAAACATGACATGTCTGCAGTAAAGCAACCGTAACTTTTGATTTAAGTTCAGAACGAAATGAATCCAACGCCCACTTTTGATTTTCTATATTGTGAAAAAATTTAAGACTGAAGTAGCTACGATAATGCCTCCAACTAATCCAATGTATCCCAAATTGCGTGATGCCATGCATTATGCTTTATTTATAAGCCTTACTCAAGGAAAACCAATGATCATTTCAGAATGATCCTTTTATTTGGCTGATCAACTTGACTTGTACGCACTAAATCGTCCAAAAATTTTTATTTAGAGTTTAGAATGACACGAATCCAACGCACACGTTAAGCTAGCTCAATATTCTATATTGTGACAAAAGTTAAGACAGACATAGCTACGATGAAGCATCCAAGTAGTAAAATCTATCCCACACTATATGGTGCCATGCATTATGCTTCACTTATGTGTTACTCAATGAGCACGAATTATCAGTTTAGAATGATCAGTTTTGTTATCCGATAAACATGACATGTCTACACTATATCGTCCATAACTTTTGATTTACAATTCAGAATGACATGAATACAATGCACATATTAAACTGACTCAATTTCTATATTGTGAGAAAATTTATGACAGAAATGGCTACGATAATGCCTCCAAGTAATCCAATGATTTACAAACTGTGTGATGCCATGAATTATGGTTCATTTATAAGCGTTTACTGAAGCAGCACCAATGATCAGTTTAGAATGATCATTTTAACTGGTCGATCAACTTTTCATGCCCGCACTAAATCGTCCTTAACTTTTGATTTAGGGTTCAGAATGACACGAATCCATCGCCCACATTAATCTACCTCTGTTTTCTATATTTTGATAAAATTTAAGACCGAAATAGCTACAACAAATCCTCCAAGTAATCCAATCTATCCCAAACTGCGTGATGCCATGCATTATGCTTCATTTGTAAACCTTTGCTCAATGAGCACCAGTGATCAGTTTAGAATGATCAATTTAACTAGCTGATAAACTTCAAATGTCTGCACTAAATTGTCCGTAACTTTTGATTTACAGTTCAAAATGACATTAATCCAACGTCCACGTTAAGCTAGCTTAATTTTCTATACTGTGACAAAATTTAGGACCTAAATAGCTATGACAAAGCCTCCAAGTAATCCAATGTATCCCAAACCGCGTGATACCATGCATTATGCTTCATTTATGATGTGAACGTGGTTAGGATCAAGTCCTTGAATGTCTCCAAGAGGTTGTGCAAATGATAGTTAACCAAATTATGTTAAGAGGGCGAAACCAGGGCAGATTATGTTAAGAAGATTCATCAAAAGGTCAAGCAAAAATTGGAAAAGAGAACCGAGCAGTACAAAAGAAATGCTGATAAACACCGAAAACACATATCATTTGAACTTGGAGATTGGGTCTGGTTGCACATGACACACGAAAGATTCCCCAACCAAAGGAAATCCAAGCTTTCCCCAAGAGGAGATGGTCTTTTTCGTGTTTTAGAGAAGATCAACAACAATGCCTATAAGTTTGAGATGCGAGATGTACCTATTCTGAGGACAGAACCTTTTCAAGAGGGAGGAGATGATGAGGACATAAATACTAGCTCACTAGAAGCTGAGGAAGAGCCTATTAATATACCTATTTTGAGACAAGCTCAAAGAACAAGATCAGGCACAAGAAACCTTAGTAAGATGTTCAACAAGTCTGTCGAGAGTCTCATAACAATCATAGAAGATGGAGGATTGCATGAAGCTGAACTTACTAAAGAATTACAAGAAGGAGACTATGAACAACTAAAGACTACAAAAATTTCACTCCTTCCAGTTTTACAAGGCTTCAGAGATACAGCCTTGTTCAGCATTGCTAAACAAACTTAAGAAGGCATTATAAGGAGCTACAAGAGACCAAAGTGCGTATTTAAAATTCTTATGTTTGAATTAACAAGTTATTTGTTTGTTTTTGCAGGAATGTGACTGTTAAGTTTAAGAGTCTTTTATTTGTCATTAGATCATAATGTCTTGTTGTTATTTTTGTTTTAGTCCTTCCATTATAATGTATTTTCAGCCCTATAAGGCACCCTGCTGCTGGACTATTATATAAAGTCCCTTCTCAGCATGTAATCACTTAAGTTTTATGAAATAAAAACCTAGTTTTTCTTCCTTTGAAAGGAGCTGACGCCTCCACCTTCTTGTGTGAGAAACCTTGAAGCTTGAGTGCTCTAGACTTATGACAAATCTTCCATAATCTGTGTGGCGTCTCTCGATCCACCTCTCTACTCAATATTTACTTAGATCCTCCAAAAATTGCTCTACAGCCAGCTGAAAGGTCACCATCAACCCATCACTCCTGAGTCTCTAGAAAGTGCTGTACAGCCAGCTATAGCCTCTCCAGCAGTTCCCCTTGCTCGAAAAAGTCCTCTTGTTCGTGCATCATCAAGTTTCTATATTGTGAGAAAATTTCCGATCGAAATAGCTACGACAAATACTCCAAGTAATTCATTCTATCCCAAACTGCGTGATTCCATGCATTATACTTCATTTCTATACCTTTTCTCAATGAGCAAAACTGATCAATTAATCTACCCAATAAACTTGACATGTCCGCACAAAATCATCCTTAACTTTTGATTTAGAGTTCAGAATGACACGAATCCAACGTTCATGTTAAGCTAGCTCAATATTCTAAACTGATCATTGGTGCTCATTGAGTAAAGGCTTATTAATGAAGCACAATTCATGGCATCAAGCAGTTGGCGATAGAGTGGATTACTTGGAGGCTTTGTCGTAACTATTTCAATCTTAAATTTTTTCACAATATAAAACAATTGAGCTAGCTTAATGAGAGCGTTGGATTCGTGTCATTCTGAGCTCCCAATAAAAAATTACGGTCGATTTTGTGCAGATATGTCAAGTTTATCGGTGAGTTAAAATGATCATTCTGAACTGATCATTGGAGCTCATTGAGTAAAAGCTTATAAATGAAGAATAATGCGTGGCATCAAGCATTTTGTGATAGAATCGATTAGTTGGAGGCTTTCTCAGAGCTATTTCAGTCTGAAATTTTTTTCAAAATATAGAAAATTGAGCTAGCTAAACGTGGGAGTTGGATTCATGTCATTCTGAGCTCGTAAAAAGTTACAGACGATTTAGTACGGACATATCAAGCACATCGGCCTGTTGAAATGATCATTTTAAACTGATCATTGGTGCTCATTGAGTAAAAACTTATCAGTGAAGCATAATGCATGGCATCACGCTGTTTGCGACAGATTCTATTTCTTGGAGGATTTGTCTTAGCTATTTAAGTCTTAAATTTTGTCAAAATATAGAAAATTTAGCTAGGTTAGTGTGGGCATTGGATTCGTGTCATTTAGAGCTCTGAATCAAAAGTTAGAGAATATTTAGTGTAGACAAGTCAAGTTGATCACCCAGTTAAAGTGATCATTAAGTAAAGGTTTATTAATCAAGCATAATACGTGGCATCACGCATTTTGTGATTGATTCTATGACTTGGAGGCTTAACGTGAGCATTGGATTTCGTGTCATTTTGAACTCTGAATCAACAGTTACAGATGATTTTGTGCGGACATGTCAAGCTGATCGGCTAGTTAAAACGATCATTCTAAACTGATAGCTAGTGCTCATTGAGTAAAAGCATTTTAATGAAATATAATGCATGGCATCAAAAAGTTTCTGATAGATTGGATTACTCAGAGGCTTTATGGTAGCTATTTCGGTCTTAAATTTTGTCACACTATAGAAAATTGAGCTATCTTAGCGTGGATATTGGATTCGTGTCATTCCGAGCTCATAATCAAAACTTACGGACGATTTTGTTCGAACATGTCAAATTGATCGGCTAGCTAAAATGATCATTCTGAACTGATCATTAGTGCTCATTGAGTAAAGGCTTATTAATGAATCATAATGCATGGCATTAAGCAGTTTCCGTAGACTGGATTTTTCGGAGGCTTTGTTGTAGCTATTTCTCTCATAAATTTTGTCACACTATATAAAATGGACCTAGATTAACATGGGTGTTGGATTCGTCTCATTCGGAGCTCCAAATCAAAAGTTACGGACGATTTTGTGCGAACATGTCAAGTTGATCGGCCAGTTCAAATGATCATTCTAAACTGATCATAGGTGTTCATTGAGTAAAGGCTTATTAATGAAGCATAATGCATGGCATCAAGCATTTCGCGATGGATTGGATTACTTGGAGGCTTTCTCATAGCTATTTCAGTCTTAAATTTTCTCACACTATAGATAATTGAGCTAGCTTAACGTGGGCATTGGATTCGTGTCATTCTAAGCTTCGAATCAAAAGTTACGGGCGATTTAGTGCGTACATGGCAAGTTGATGGGTCTGTTAAAATGATAATTCTAATCTGATCATTGGTGCGTATTGCGTAAAGGCTTATTAATGAAGCATAATGTGTGGCATCACGCAGTTTGCGATAAATTTGATTAATTGGATACTTTGTCGTAGCTATTTCAGTCTCCAATTTTGTCACAATATAGAAAATTGAGCTACCCTAACATGAGCATTGGATTCGTGTCATTCTGAGCTCTGATCAAAAGTTACCGAAGATTTTTTGCAGACATGTCAAGTTGACCGGTATTTAAAATGATCATTATAAACTGATCATTGGTGCTTCTTGAGTAAAGGCTTATAAATGAAGCATAATGCATGGTATCACGCGGTTTGGGATAGATTGGATTACATGGAGGCTTTATCGGAGCAATTTCGGTCTTAAATTTTGTCACAATATAGAGAATTGAGCTAGCTTAAAGTGGCCATTGGATTCGTGTCATTCTGAGCTCAATCAAAAGTTATGGACGATTTTGTGCGGACATGTCAAGTTAACCGACGAGTTAAAATGATTATTCTAAAATTATCATTGGTGCTCATTGAGTAATGTCTTACTAATGAAGTATAATTTATGGCATTATGCAGTTTGCGATAGATTGGATAACTTAGAGGCTTTTTTCGTAGCTATTTCAGTCTTAAATTCTTTCACAATATAGAAAATTGAGCCAGCTTAACGTGAGTGTTGGATTTCGTGTTATTTTGAACTCTGAATCAAAAGTTACAGATGATTTTGTGCGGACATGTCAAGCTGATCGGCTAGTTAAAACGATTATTCTAAACTGATAGCTAGTGCTCATTGAGTAAAAGCATTTTAATGAAACATAATGCATGGCATCAAAAAGTTTCTGATAGATTGGATTACTCGGAGGCTTTATGGTAGCTATTTCGGTCTTAAATTTTGTCACACTATAGAAAATTGAGCTATCTTAGTGTGGATATTGGATTCGTGTCATTCCGAGCTCATAATCAAAACTTATGGACGATTTCGTTCGAACATGTCAAATTGATCGGCTAGCTAAAATGATCATTCTGAACTGATCATTAGTGCTCATTGAGTAAAGGCTAATTAATGAAGCATAATTCATTGCATCAAGCAGTTTGCGATAGATTGGTTTACTTGGAGGCTTTGTCGTAGCTATTTCGGTCTTAAATTTTTTACATTATAGAAAATTGATCTAGCTTAACGTGAGCTTTAGATTCGTGTCATTCTGAGCTCTGAATCAAAACTTATAGACTTAGTGTGGACATGTCTAGTTGATCGGTCAGTTAAAATGATCATTCTAAACTGATCATTGGTGCTCATTGCGTAAAGGCTTATTAATGAAGCATAATGCATGGCATCACACCGTTTGTGATAGATTCGATTACTTGAAGGCTTTTGTCTAGCTATTTCAGTTTAAAATTTTGTCACAATATAGAAAACTAAGCTAGCTTAACGTGAGAATTGGATTCGTGTCATTCTGAGCTCTGAATCAAAAGTTACGGAAAATTTTGTTCAGACATGTCAAGTTGACCGGTAGTTAAAATGATCATTATACACTGATCACTGGTGCTGCTTGAGTAAAGGTTTATAAATGAAGCATAATGCATGTCATCACAAGTTCGAGATAGATTGGATTACTTGGAGGATTTTTCCTAGCTATTTCAGTCTTAACTTTTGTCCCAATATAGAAAATTGAACTAGCTTAATGTGGGATTTGGATTCGTGTCATTCGGAGCTCTGAATCAAAAGTTACGGACGATTTTGTGCGGACATGTCAAGCTGATCGGTTAGTGAAAATGATCATTCTAAACTGATCATTAGTGCTCATTGAGTAAAGGCTTATTAATGAATCTTAATGCATGGCATTAAGCAGTTTGCGATAGACTGGATTTTTCGGAGGCTTTGTCGTAGCTATTTCTATCATAAATTTTGTCACACTATATAAAATGGACCTAGATTAACATGGGTATTGGATTCGTCTCATTCGGAGCTCCGAATCAAAAGTTAAGGACAATTTTGTGCGAACATGTCAAGTTGATCGGCGAGTTAAAATGATCATTCTAAACTGATCATTAGTGCTCATTGAGTAAAGGCTTATTAATGAATCATAATGCATGGCATTAAGCAGTTTCCGATAGACTGGATTTTTTGGAGTCTTTTTCGTAGCTATTTCTCTCATAAATTTTGTCACACTATATAAAATGGACCTAGATTAACATGGGTGTTGGATTCGTCTCATTCGGAGCTCCGAATCAAAAGTTACGGACGATTTTGTGCGAACATGTCAAGTTGATCGGCCAGTTAACATGATCATTCTAAAGTGATCATTGGTGTTCATTGAGTAAAGGCTTATCAATGAAGCATAATGCATGGCATCACACTGTTTACGATAGATTCAATTACTGGATGCTTTGTCGTAGCTATTTAAGTCTAAAATTTTGTCACAATATAAAACACTTAGCTAGCTTATTGTGGGCATTCGATTCGTGTCATTCGTAGCTCTGAATCAAAAGTTACAGGCGATTTTATGCGGATATGTCAAGTTTATCGGTTTATTAAAATGATCATTCTAAACTGATCATTGGTTCTCGTGTAGTAAAAGCTTATAAGTGAAGAATAATGCATTGCATCAAGAATTTTGCGATAGATTGGACTACTTCGAGGCTTTATTGTAGCTATTTGAGTCTTAAATTTTTTCACTATATAGAAAATTGAGATAGCTTAACGTGGGCGTTGGATTCGTGTCATTCTGAGCTCTGAATCAAATGTTACAAACGATTTAGTGCGGCGATGTTAATCTGATCGGCTAGTTAAAATGATCATTCTAAACTTATCATTGGTTCTCATTAAGTAAAGGCTTATTAGTGAAGCATAATGCAGTGCATCACTCAGTTTGCGAAAGATTCGATGACTTGAAGGCTTTGTCCTATCTATTTGAATCTTAACTTTTGTCACAATATATAAAATTAAATTAGCTTAACGTGGGCATTGGATTCGTATCATTTTGAGCTCTGAATCAAAAGCTACAGACCATTTTGTGTGGCCATGTCAAGTTGATCAGAGAGTTAAAATGATCATTCTAAACTGATCATTGCTGCTCTTTGAGTAAAAGCTTATAAATGAATAATAATATATGGCATCAAGCATTTGGCGATAGAATGGATTACTTGGAGGCTTTATCGTACCTATTTCATTATTAATTTTTTTCACAATATAGAAAATTGAGCTAGCTTAACATGTTTGCACTAAATCGTCTTTAGCTTTTGAATCAGAGATCAGAATGACACGAATCCATTTCCCTTGTTAAGCTAGCTTAACTTTCCATACTGTGACAACATTTGAGACTTAAAGAGCTAGACAAAGCCTCAAAGTAATCCAATCTAGCCTAAACTGCGTGATGCCATGCATTATGTTTCATTTATAAGCTTTTACTCATGGAGCACCAATGATCTATTTAGATTAATCATTTTAACTAGCCGATCAACTTGACATGTCGGCACAAAATCGTCTTTACCTTTTTGAATCAGAGATGAGAATGACACGAATCCAATGTCCTAGTTAATCTAGCCCAACTTTCCATATCGTGACAACATTTGAGACAAAGCCTCAAAGTAATCCAATCTATCCTTAACTGTGTCATTCCATGCATTATGTTTCATTTATAAGCCTTTACTCATGGAGCACCAATGATATGTTTAGAATGAACATTTTAACAGGCCGATCAACTTGACATGTCTACACTAGATCATCTGTAACTTTTGATTTAAAGTTCAGAATGACACGAATCCAATGCCTACGTTAAGCTAGCTCAATTTAAGAGCGAAATAGCTATGACAAATCCTCCAAGTAATCCAATCTATGCCAAACTGTGTGATGCCATGCATTATACTTCGTTTGTATAACTTTGCTCAATGAACACAAGTTATCAGTTTAGAATGATCATTTAACTAGCTGATAAACTTCACATGTTTGTACTAAATCGTGTTAACCTTTTGATTTCAAGTTCAAAATGACATGAATCCAATGTCCATGGAAGCTAGCACAGTTTTCAATATTGTGACATTATTTGAGAGTGAAAGAACTAGACAAAGCCTCAAAGTAATCCATTGTCTCCTAAATTGTGTGATGCCATGCATTAAGTTTCATTTATAAGCTTTTCCTCAACGAGCACCAATTATCAGTTTATAATGATTATTTAACTGGCTGATCAACTTGACATGTACGCACTAAATCGTCCATAACTATTGATTTAGAGTGCAGAATAAGTTCAATGTTCTATATTATGACACAATTTAACACCGAAATAGCTATGAAAAAAAACCTCCAAGTAATCCAATCTATCCCAAATAGCACGATGACATGCATTATGCTTCATTTATAAACCTTTACTCATACATCACAAATGATCTGTTTAGAATGATTGTTTTAACGGGCCGATCAACTTGACAAGTCTGCACTAAATCGTTCGTAACTTTTGATTTAGAGTTTGGAATGACATGAATCTAATGCCCACGTTAAAGTAGCACAAATTTCTATATCGTGAAAAACGTTTAAGACCAAAATAGCTAAGACAAAGCCTCCAAGTAATCCAATCTATCCCAAACTGTGTGATGCCAAGCATTATGCTTCATTCGTAAACCTTTGCCCAATGAGCACCAATGATCAGTTTAGAATGATCATTTTAACTAGCTGATTAACTTGATAGGTCCGAATTAAATCGTCTTCAACTTTTGATTTAGAGCTCAAAATGACATCAATCAAACACCCACGTTAGGCTAGCTCAATTTTCAATAATGTGTCAACATTTGAGATTGAAAGAGCTAGAAAAAGCATCAATGTGATCCAATCTATCCTAAACTACGTGATGCCATGCATTATGCTTCATTTATAAGCCTTTACTCAAGGAGCACGAATGATCTTTTTAGAATGATCATTTTAACTGCCCGATCAACTTGACATGTCCGCACTAAATCGTGTGTAATTTTTTATTTAGAGTTCAGAATGAAACAAATCCAATGCCCACGTTAAGCTAACTCAATTTTCCATATTGTAATAACATTTGAGACTGAAACAGCTTGACAAAGCCTCAAAGTAATCCAATCTATCCTGTACTGTGTGATGCCATGCATTATGCTTCACTTATAAGCCATTACTCAAAGAGTACTAGTGATCTATTTAGAATGATCATTTTAACTGGCTGATAATTTTGACATGTCCGCACTAAATCATCTGTAACTTTTGATTTAGAATTCACAATGGCACGAAGCCAATGCCCACGTTAAGGTAGCTCAATTTTTTTTATTGTGAGAAAATTTAAGACCGAGGGAGATACGACAAAGCCTCCAAATAATCCAATCTACCCCAAATTACGTGATGGAAGCATTATTCTTCATTTGTAAACATGTGCTCAATGAGTACCAATGATGAGTTGAGAAGGATCATTTTAACTAGCTGATCAACCTGATATGTCCGCACTAAATTATCTTTAACTTTTGATTTAGAGCACAAAATGACATGAATCCAACACCCACGTTGAACTGGCTCAATTTTCCATATTGTGATAACGCTGGAGACTGAAAGAGTTTGACTAAGCCTCAAAGTAATCCAATCTATCCTAAATTGTGTGATGCATTGGTTTATGCTTCATTTAGAAGCCTTTACTGAAAGACCACCAATGATGTGTTTAAAATAATTATTTAAATGGCTGATCAACTTGACATGTCCGCACTAAATCGTCCGTAACTTTTTTATTTTGAGATTAGAATGACACGAATCCAACACCCACGTTAATCTAGATCAATTTTCCAAATTGTGATAACATTGGAGGCTGAAAGATATTGACAAAACCTCAAATTAATCTAATCTATCCTAAACTATGTGATGCCAACTATTATGCTTCATTTATAAGCCTTTACTCAAAGATCACCAATGATCTGTTTAGAATGATCATTTTAACTGGCCGATCAACTTGACATGTCCGCACTAAATCATTCGTAACTTTTGAATTTGAGTTCATAATGACATGAATCCAACGCCCACGTTAAGGTAGCTCAATTTTCTATATTGTGACAAAGTTTAATACTGAAAGGCTATGACAAAGCTTCCAAGTAATCCAATCTATCGTAAACTGCATGTTGCCATGCATTATGCTTCATTCGTAATACTTTTCTCAGTGAGCACCTATGATCAGTTTATAATGATCATTATAACTAGCCGATCAACTTGAAATGTCCGCACTAAATAATCTTTAACTTTTGATTTAGAACCCAAATTGACATGAACCCAACGCCCACGTTAAGCTGACTTAATTTTTCATATTGTGATAACATTTGAGACTGAAAGAGCTTGACAAAGCCTCAAAGCAATCCAATCTAACCTAAGCTGTGTAATGCCATGCATTATGCTTCTTTTAGAATCCTTTACTCAAAGAACACCAATGATCTGCTTAAAATGATCATTTTAACTAGACGATCAACTTGACATGTCCGCACTAAATTGTCAGTAACTTTTGATTTACAATTCAAAATAACACAAATCCAACGCCCACGTGAAGCTAGCTCATTTTTATATATTGTGACAAAATTTAAGACCAAAATAGATACGACAAAGCTTTCAAGTAATTCAATCTATTCTAAACTACGTGATGCCATGCATTATGCTTCATTTGTAAACCGTTGCTCAATGAGCAACAGTGGTCAGTTTACAGTGATCAATTGAACTGGCCGATCAAATTGACATGTCCGCACTAAATAATCTTTAACTTTTGATTGGTTAAGAATGACACGAATCCAACGCCCACGTAAAGCTAGCTCAATTTTCTATATTGTGACAAAAGTTAAGACCAAATTAGCTACGACAAGGCCTCCAACTAATCCAATATATCCAGAACTGCGTGATGCCACACATTATGCTTCATTTTTAAAACTTTGCTCAATGAGCACCAATCATCAGTTTAGAATGATCAATTTAAGTGGCCAATCAACTTGATATGACCGAACTAAATCTTCATTACCTTTTGATTTAGAGTTCAGAATGACACGAATCCAACGCCCCATGTTAGGGTAGCCCAATATTCCACATTGTGAAAACATTTGAGTTTGAAAGAGCTAGACAAAGCCTCAAAGTAATCCAATCTATTCTAAACTGCGTGATGCCATACATATTGCTTCATGACTCATGGAGCACTGATTATCTGTTTAAAATGATAATTTTAACTGGCCGATCAACTTGATATGTCCGCACTAAATCTGCGTAACTTTTGATTTACAGTTCAGAATGAGACAAATCCAATGCCCACGTTAAGCTAGTTAAATTTTTTATATTGTGACAAAATTTAATATTGAAATATCTATGACAAAGCCTCCAAGTAATCCAATCATTCTCAAACTGCATGATGCCATGCATTATGCTTCATTTGTAAACCGTTGCTCAATGAGAACCAATGATCAATTTAACTGGCCTATCAACTTGACATGTCCGCACTAAATTGTCTTTACCTTTATTTCAGAATTCAGAATGACTCGAATCCAACGCCTATGTTAAGCCACCTCAATTTTCTATATTGTGATAATATTTAAGACTGAAATAGCTACGACAATGCCTCCAAGTTATCCATTCAATCCCAAACTGTGTGATGCCATGCATCTTGCTTCATTTGTAAACCATTGTTCAATGAGCACCAAGGATATGTTTAGAATTATAAATTTAATTGGCCGATCAACTCGACATGTCCGTACTTAATCATTTTTACCGTTTGATTCAGAGCTATGAATGACATGAATCCAATGCCCATGTTAAGCTAGATTAATGTTCTATATTATGAAAAAATTTAAGACCGAAATAGCTACGAAAAATCATCCAAGTAATCCAATATATCCAAAACTGTGTGATGTCATGCATATTGCTTTATTTGTAAACCTTTGCTCAATGAGCACCAATGATCAGTTTATAATGATTATTTTAACTAGCTGATCAACTTGACATGTCTGCACTGTATCGTCCGTAACTTTTGTTTAGAGTTTTTAGAATGACATGAATCCAACGCCCCCATAAAGCTAGCTAAATTTTCTATATTGTGACAAAATTTAAGACCAAAATAGCTACGACAAAGCTTCTTAGTAATCCATCCAATCTTTCCCCAATTGCATGATGCTTCATTTGTAAAACTTTGCTCAATGACCACCGATGATCAGTTTAGAATGATCATTGTAACTAGCTGATTTAGAACAGTAATTGACATGTCCGCACTAAATCGTCTTTAACAATTGATTTAGAACAGTAATTCACATGAATCCAACACCCACATTAAGCTGGCTCAATTTTCCATATTGTGATAACATTTGAGACTGAAAGAGCTTGACAAATCCTCAAAGTAATCCAATCTATCCTAAGCTGCATGGTGCCATGCATTATGTTTCATTTAGAAGCCCTTACTCAAAGAGCACCAATCATCGGTTTAGAATGCGTATTTTAACAGGCCGATCAACTTGACTTGTCCGCACTAAATCATCTGTAACTTTTGATTAAGAGTTAAGAATGACAAGATTCCAACACCCACGTTAAGATAGCTGAATTTTATATATTGTGACAAACGTTAAGACCAAAATAGCTATGACAAAGCCTCCAAGTAATACAATATATCCCAAACTGCGTGATCCCATGCAATATGCTTCATTTGTAAACCATTTCTCAATGAGTGCCAATGATCAGTTTAGAATGATCATTGTAACTAGCTGATCAACTTGATATGTCCGCACTAAATCATCTTTAACTTTTGATTTACCGCACAAAATGACATGAATCGAACGCCCACGTTTAGCAGGCTCAATTTTCCATATTGTGATAACATTTTAGACTGAAACAGCTTGACAAAGCCTCAAAGTAATCCAAATCTCTCCCAAACTGCCTGATGGCATGCATTATGCTTCATTTGTAAACCTTTGCTCAATGAGCACCATTGATCATTTTAGAATGATCATTGTTACCAGCTGATCAACTTGACATGTCCGCACTAAATCATCCGTAACTTTTGATTTAGAGTTTAGAATGAACGAATCCAATGCCCACGTTAAGCTAGTTCAATTTTCCATATTGTGCTAACATTTGAGACTGAAAGATCTTGACAGAGCCTCAAAGTTATCCAGTCTATCCTAAACTGTGTTATTCCATACATAATGATTCATTTATAAGCCTTTACTCAAAGAGCACCAGTGATCTATATAAAATGATCATTTAACTGGCCGATCAACTTGACATGTCCATACTACATCATACGTAACTTTTGATTTATAGTTCAGAATAACATGAACCCAATGCCCACATTAAGCTAGCTCAATTTACTATATTGTGACAAAATTTAAAACCGAAATAGCTAAGATAATGATTCTAAGTAATACAAACTACCCCAACCTGCGTGATGCCATGCATTGCTTCAATTGTAAACCTTTGCTCAATGAGCACCAATGATCAGTTTAGAATGATCATCGTAACCAGCTGATAAAATTGACATGTCCGCACTAAATTGTCTTTAACTATTGATTTGGCGCAGAAATTGACATGAATCCAAAGCCCACGTTAAGCTGGATCAATTTTCCATATTGCGATAACATTTGAGATAGAAAGAGCTTGACAAAGCCTCAAAGTAATCCAATCTATCCTAAGTTGCGTGATGCCATGCATTATGTTTCATTTAGAAGCCCTTAGTCAAAGAGCACCAATTATCGGTTTACAATGTTTATTTTAACTATCCGATCAACTTGACATGTCCGCACTAAATCATCCGTAACTATTGATTTAGAGTTCAGAATGACACGAATCCAACGGCCACGTTAAGCTAGATCAATTTTTCATACTGTGACAAAATTTACAACCGAAATATCTACGACAAAGTCTCCCAGTAATCAAATATATCCCAAACTCTGTGATGTCGTGCATTATGCTTCATTTGTAAACCATTTTTTATTGAGCACAAATGATCGGTTTTGAATGATCATTGTAACTAGATAATCAACTTGACATTTCCGCACTAAATCGTTTTAAACTTTTGATTTGTAGCACAAAATGACATCCAACGTTCACGTTAAGCTGGCTCAATTTTCCATACTGTGATAACATTTGAGACGAAAAGGGCTTGACGAAGCCTTAAAGTAAACCAATCTATCCTAAACTGTGTGATGCCATGCATTATGCTTCATTTATAAGCCTTTACTCATGGAGCACCAATGGTAATTTTAACTAGCCGATAACTTGATATGTCCACACTAAATCGTCAATGACTTTTGATTTAGAGTTCCAAAATGACATGAATCCAATGCCCATGTTAAGCTAGCTCAATTTTCCATATTGGGATAACATTTGAACTGAGAGATCTTGATAGAGCCTCAAAGTAATCAAATATATCCTAAACTATGTGATGTTATTCATTATGCTTCATTTATAAGCCTTTACTCAAAGAGCACCAATGATCTGTTTAGAATGATCATTTTAACTGGCCGATCAACTTGAAATGTCCACAGTAAATCATACGTAACTTTTGATTTAGAGTTTAGAAAGACATGAATCCAACGCCCACATAAAGCTAGCTCAAAAGTTTCTATATTGTGACAAAATTTAAAACCAAATTAGCTACGACAAGGCATCCAAGTGATCCAATATATCCCAAACTACGGGATGCCATTCATTATAAACTTTTGCTCAATGAACGCCAATGATCAGTTTAGAATGATCGTTGTAACTAGCTGATCAACTTGATATGTCCGCACTAAATCGTCTTTAACTTTTGATTTACCGCACAAAATGACATGAATCGAACGCCCACATTTAGCAGGCTCAATTTTCCATATTGTGATAACATTTTAGACTGAAACAGCTTGACAAAGCCTCAAAGTAATCCAAATCTCTTCCAAACTGCATGATGGCATGCATTATGCTTCATTTGTAAACCTTTGCTCAATGAGCACCATTGATCAGTTTAGAATGATCATTGTAACCAGCTGATCAACTTGACATGTCCGCACTAAATCGTCCGTAACTTTTGATTTAGAGTTTAGAATGAACGAATCCAACGTCCCACGTTAAGCTAGATCAATTTTCCATATGATGACAAAATTTTAGACTAAAAGAGCTAGGCAAAGCCTCAAAGTAATCCAATCTATCCTGAACTGCGTGACGCCATGCATTCTGCTTCATTTATAATATTTTACTCAAGGAGCACCAATGATCATTTTAGAATAATTATTTTAACTACCCGATCAACTTGAAATGTCCGCACTAAATCGTTTTTAACTTGACATGTCCGGACTAAATTCTCTTTAACTTTTGATTCAGAGTTCAGAGTGACATAAATCTAACGCCCATGTTAAGTTAGGTCAATTTTCTACATTTAAACGAAATTTAAGGTTGAAATAGATACGAGAAAGTCTCCAAGTAATCCAATATATCCCAAAATACTTGATGCTCTGCATTATACTTCATTTGTAAAACTCTGCTCAATGAGCACCAATTATCTGCTTAGAATGATCAGCTCAACAAGGTGATAAACTTGACAAGTTCGCACTAAATCGTCTTTAACTTTTGATTCAGAGTTTAGAATGACACGAATCCAACGCCCATGTAAAGCTAGCTCAATTTTCTATATTCTAACAAATTTAACACAAAAATAGCTACGAAAAAACCTCAAGGTAATCCTATATCCCAAACTGCATGATGTCATGCATTATGCTTCATTTGTAAAGCTTTGCTCAATGAGCACCAATGATCAGTTTAGAATGATCATTTTAACTAGCTGACCAACTTGAGATATCCCCACTAAATCGTCTTTAAATTTTGATTCAAAGTTCAGAATGACACGAATCCAACGCCCACGTTAAACTAGCTCAATTTTCTATATTGTGAGAAAATTTAAGACCGAAATAGCTACAACAAAGTCTCCAAGTCATCCAATCAATACCAAACTGCGTCATGCCATGGATTAAGCTTCATTTGTAAACCTTCGCTCAATGAGGACCAATTATTAGTTTCGAATGATCACTTTAACTAGCTGATCAAATTGACACGTCCGTACTAAATCGTCTTTAACTTTTGATTCGGAGATCAAAATGACATGAATCCAACACCCACGTTAAGCTAGCTCAATTCTCCATAATTTGACAACATTTGAGACTAAAAGAGTTAGAAAAAGCCTCAAAGTAACCCAATCTATCCTAAACTGCGTGATGCCATGCATTATACTTCATTTATAAGCCTTTACTCAAGGAAGACCAATGATTAGTTTAGAATGATCATTTTAAATGGCCGATCAATTTGACATGTCCGCACTAAATCATTCGTAACTTTTTATTTAGAGTACCGAAAGACACGAATCCATTGACCATGTTAAGCTAGCTCAATTTTCTATATTGTGAAAAAATATAGGACCGAAATAGCTATGAAAAAGTCTCCAAGTATGCCAATCTAACCCAAACTACGTGATGTCATGCATTATGCTTCATTTGTAAGCCATTGCTCAAGGAGCACCAATGATCAGTTTAGAATGATCAATTTAACATGCCAATTAACTTGACATGTCCGCACTAAACCATCTTTAACTTTTGATTTATAGTTTAAAATGACATGAACCCAACACCCACGTTATGCTAGCTCAAGTTTTTACATTATGACAAAATTTAGGACCAACATAGCTACAACAAAGCCTCTAAGTAAGCCAATCTATCCCAAACTTCGTGATGCCATGCATGATGCTTCATTTGTAAACCTTTCCTCAATGAGCACCAATGATCAGTTTAGAATGATCAATTTAACTGGCCGATCAACTCTACATGTCCACAATAAATCTTTTTTAACTTTTGATTCAGAGTTCATAATGACACGAATCCAATGTCCGCGTTAAGATAGTTTGATTTTCTATATTGAGAAAAAATTTAAGACAGAAATAGCTGCGACAAAGTCTCCAAAAAATCCAATCTATGCCAAAGCGTGTTGCCATGTATTATGCTTGGTTTATAAACCTTTGCTCAATGAGCTCCAATGACCAATTTAGAATGACCAATTTAACTGGCCGATCAACTTAACATGTCCGCTCTAAATCGTCTTTAACTTTTTATTTAGAGCTCAAAATGACATGAATCCAATGCCACATTAAGCTAGCTCAATTTCCCATATTGTGACAACATTTGAGACCTAAAGAGCTATGCAAAGGCTCAAAATTATCCAATCTATCCTAAAGTGCGTGATGCCATACAGTATGCTTCATTTATAAGCCTTTACTCAGGGAGCGCAATGATCAGTTTAGAATAATCACTTTAACTGGTCGATCAATTTGACATGTCCGCACTAAATCGTCTTTAACTTTTGATTCAGATTTCAAAATTACACAAATCCAACACCCACGTTAGGCTAGCTGAATCTTCCATATTGTGACTACACTAGATACTGAAAGAGCTAGGCAAAGCCTCAAATTAATGTAATGTATTCTAAACTGCGTGATGACATGCATTATGCTTCATTTATAAGCATTTACTCAAGGAGCACCAATGATCAGTTTAGAATAATCATTTTAAGTGGCCATCAACTTGAAATTTCTACACTAAATCATTTGTAAATTTTGATTTAGAGTTCAGAATGACACAAATCCAAAGCCGACGTTAAGCTAACTAAAGTTTCTATATTCTGAAAAAATTTAGTACCAAAATAGCTAAGAAAAAATTCTCCAAGTAAGCCAATCTATTCCAAACTGCGTGATGCAATGCATGATGCTTCATTTGTAAATCTTTGTTCAATGAGCATGAATGATAAGTTTAAAATGATCAATTTAACTGGCTGATAAACTTGACATGTCTGCACTAAATTATCTTTAAGTTATGATTCAGACTTCATAATGACACGAATTCAACGCCTACGTTAAGCTAGCTCAATTTTTATAGTGTGACAAATTTAAGACCAAAATAGCGAGGATAAAGTCTCCAAGTAATCCAATCCATCCCAAACTGCATGATGCCATGCATTATGATTCATTTGTAAACCTTTGCTCAATGATCACCAATTATCAGTTTAGAATGATCATTTTCAGTAGCTAATAAACTTGACATGTTCGCACTAAATCATATTTAACTTTTGATTTAGAACTCAAAATGACATGAGTCCAACACCCACGTTTACCTAGCTCAGTTTTCCATATTGCGACAACATTTGAGAGTGAAAATGCTAGGAAAAGCATTAGAGTAATCCAACGTATTCCAAACTGCTTGATGCCATGCATTATGCTTCATTTACAAGCCTTTACTCAAGGAGCACCAATGATCAGTTTAAAATAATCGTTTTAACTGGCCCATCAACTTGACATGTCCACACTACATCATCCGTAACTTTCGATTTAAAGTTCAGAATGAGATGAATCCAATGCCCACGTTAAGCTAGCTCAATTTTCTATATTGTGAGAAAATTTTGGACCAAAATAGCAACGAAAAAGTGTCCAAGTAAGCGAATCTATCCCGAACTCTGTTCTGCCATGTATTATGCTTCATTTGTAAACCTTTGCTCGATGAGCACCAATGATCAGTTTATAATGATCAATTTAACTAGCCGACGAATTTGACAAGTTCACACTAAATCGTCTTTCACTTTTGATTCAGACTGAAGATTGACATGAATCAACGCCCACGTTAAGCTAGCTCAATTTTCTATATTTTGACAAAATTTAAGATAGAAATAGCTACGAAAAAGTCTCCAAGTAATCCAATGTATCCAAAACTGCGTGATGCTATGCATTATGCTTCATTTGTCAACCTTTTCTCTATGAGCTTCAATGATCAATTTAGAATAATCATTTGAAATAGCAAATCAACTTCACATGTTCGCACTAAATTGTCTTTAACTTTTGATTTAGAACTCAAAATGACATGAATTCAACGACCACATTAAGTTAGCTCAATTTTCTATATTGTGACAAAATTTAGGACTGAAATAGCTACGACAAAGTCTCCAAGTTAGCCAATATATCCCAAACTGCATGAACGCATGCATGATGCTTCATTTGTAAACCGTTGCTCCATGAGCACCAATGATCAGTTTAGAATAATCAATTTAACTGGTCGATCAACTTGACATGTCCGAACTAAATCGTCTAGAACTTTTTATTCATACTTCAGAATGAAACAAATCCAACACCCATGTTAAGCTTGCTCAATTTTCTATATCGTGCCAAAGTTTAGGACCAAAATAGATATGACAAAGTCTGTAGGTAAGCAATCTATCCCAAAGTGCGTGATGACGTGCATGATGCTTCATTTGTAAACCGTTGCTCAATGAGCACCAATGATCAGTTTAGAATGATCAATTTAACTATCTGATCAACTTGACATGTCCACACTAAATCGTCTATAACTTTTGATTCAAACTTCAGAATGACACAAATCAACGCCCACGTTAAGCTAGCTCAATTTTCTATTGTGACAAAATTTATTACCTAAATAGCTACGACGAAGCCTCCAAGTAATCCAATCTTCCCCAAATGGCGTGATGCCATGCATTATGATTCATTTGTAAATCTTTGCTCAATGAGCACCAATGATTAGTTTATAATGATCAATTTAACTGGCCGATCAACTTGATATGTCCGCAAAAAATCATCTTTAACTTTTGATTCAGAGTTTAGAATGACAGAAATCTAATGCCCATGTTAAGCTAGGTTTTTCTATATTGTGACAAAGTTTAAGACCGAAATTGCTATGATAAAGCCCCCAAGTAATCCAATATATCTTGAACTGAAGGATGCCATGTATTATGCTTCATTTGTGAATCTTTGCTCAAGAGCATCAATGATCAGTTTAGAATGATCAATTTAACTGGTCAATCAACTTGACATGTCCGCAATAAATCGTCTTTCACTTTTGATTCAGAGTTCAGAATGACACCAATCCAACGCCCATGTTAAGCGAACTCAATTTCTATATTGGTAAAAAATTTAAGACCGAAATAGCTACAACAAAGCCTCAAAGTAATCCAATCTATCCCAAACTACGTGATGCCATGCATTATCCTTATTTTGTATCAATGAGCACGAAAGATCAATTTAGAATGATCAATTTAACTGGCCGGTCAACTTGAGATGTCAGCACTAAATCGTATTTAAGTTTTGATTCAAAGTTCACAATAACACGAATCCAAACCGCATGTTAATCTAGCTCAATTTTTTATATTTTGACAAAATTTAATACTGAAATAGCTACGACAAAGCACCAAGTTATCCAATATACCCTGAACTATGTGAAGAATGCATTATGTTTCATTTGTAACCTTTGCTCAATGCGCACCAATGATCAGTTTAGAATGTTCAATTTAACTGGCCAATCAACTTGACATGACCGCACTAAATCGTCTTTAACTTTTGATTCAGAGTTCAAAAAGACACGATTCCAACGCCCACGTTAAGCTAGCTCAGCTTTCTATATTCCAACAAAATTTAAGACTGAAATAGCTACCACAAAGCCTTTAATTAATCCAATCTACCCCAAACAACTTGATGCCATGCATTATGTTTCTTTTGTAAACCTTTGGTCAATGAGCACTAGTGATCAGTGTAGAATAATCAATCTAACTGGCCGATCAATTTGACATGTTTGATTCAGAGTTCAGAGTGACACGAATCCAATGCCCACATTAAGCAAACTCAATTTTCTATATTGTAACAAAATTTAAAACCGAAATAGCTACAACAAAGTCTCCAAGTAATCCAATCTATCCCCAACTACGTGATTCCATGCAATTTGCTTCATTTGTTAACCTTTGCTGATTCAGCATAAATGATCAGTTTAGAATGATCATTTAAATTGGCCAATCAACTTAACATGTCCACACTAAATCGTTCGTAACTTTTGATTTAGAGTTCAAAATGACATGAATTCCACGCCCACCACCAAATGACATCAATTTTCCATATGGTGACAAAATTTAATTCCAAAATAGCTTCCACAAATTGTGCCAGTAATCCAATCTAGCCCAAACTTATAGATTCCATGCATTACGCTTCATTTGTAAACATTTGCTCAAGGAGCACCAATTATCATTTTAGAATGATCATTTTAACTTGCTGATCAACTTGAGATTTCCGCACTATATCGTCTTTAACATAAAGCTAGCTCAATTTTCTACATTGTCACAAAATTTTAAGACCGAAATAGCTTTGACAAAGCCTCCAAGTATTCCAATCTATCCCAAACTGCGTGATGCCCTGTATTATGCTTCATTTATAAGCCTTTACTCACGGACCACCAATGATCAGTTTAGAATAATCATTTTAACTGGCCGATCAACTTGACATATCTGCACTAAATCGTGTATAACTTTTGATTTAGAGTCTTAAATTACATGAATCCAACGCCCATGTTAAGCTAGCTCAATTTTCTATACTGTGAAAAATTTTATGACCAAAATAGCGACGATAAAGTCTCATAGTAAGCCAATATATCCCAAACTGCAAGATGCCATGCATTATGCTTCATTTGTAAACATTTTCTCAATGAGCTTCAATTATCAATCTAGAATAATTACTTTAACTCGCAGATCAACATGACATGTCCGAACCAAATCGTCTGTGCCCATGTTAAGCTAGCTGAAGTTTCTACATTGTGACAAAATTTAGGATTGAAATAGCTACGACAAAGTCTTCAAGTAAGCCAATTGATCCCAAACTGCGTGATCCCATGCATGCTGCTTCATTTGTAAACCTTTTCTCAATGAGCAATAATGATCAGTTTAGAATGATCAATTTAATTGGTCAATCAATTTGACATGTCCGCACTAAATAGTCTTTAACTTTTGATTTAGACTTTAAAATGACATAAATCCAACCCCCACGTTGAGCTAGGTCAGTTTTCTATATTGTGACAAAATTTAAGAATGAAATAGCTATGATAAAGCCCCCAAGTAATCCAATCTATCTCGAACTGAAGGATGCCATGCATTATACTTCCTTTGTAAAGCTTTGCTCAATGAGCATCAGTGATCAGTTTAGAATGATCAATTTAACCGGCTGATCAACTTGACATGTCTGTAATAAATCGTCTTCGAGTTTTGATTCAGAGTTCAGAATGACACAAATCCAACGCCAATGTTACGCGAACTCAATTTCTATATTGGTAAAAAAATTAAGACTGAAATAGCTACAACAAAGCCTCAAAATGATCCATTTATCCCAAACTACGTGATGCCATGCATTATCCTTATTTTTTATCAATGATCACCAAAGATCAATTTAAAATGATCAATTTAATTGGCCGATCAACTTGAGACATCAGCACTAAATCTTCTTTAAGTTTTGATTCAGAATTTAGAATAACACAAATCCAATGTGCACGTTAATCTAGCTCAATTTTTTATATTGACAAAATTTAATACTGAAATAGCTACGACAAAGCACCAAGTAATCCAATCTATCCCAAACTATGTGATGAATGCATTATGTTTCATTTGTAAACCTTTGCTCAATAAGCACAAATGATCAGCTTAGAATGATACTTTTAACTGGCCAATCAACAGGAGATTTCAGCACTAAATCGTCTTTAACTTTTGATTTAGTGTTCAGAATGACACGAATCCAGCACCCACATTAAGCTAGCTCGATATTTTATATTGTGACAAAACTAAAGACCAGCTATCAAAAAGCCTCTAAGAAATCCAGCGACCACGTTAAGCTAGCTCAATTTCCATATTGTGACAACATTTGAGACTGCAAGAGTTAGGCAAAGTCTCCAAGTAAGCAAATCTATCCAAAACTGCGTGATGACATTCATTATGTTTCATTTGTAAACATTTGCTCAATAAGCTTCAATGATCAATTAAGAATAATCATTTTAACTTGTAGATCAACTTGACATGTCTGCACTAAATTGTCTGTGCCTATGTTAATCTAGCTGAATTTTCTACATTGTGAACAAATTTAGGACTGAAATAGTTATGACAAAGTCTCTGAGTAAGCCAATCAATCCCAAACTGGGTGAACCGATGCATGCTGCTTCATTTGTAAACCTTTTCTCAATGAGCAATAATGATCAATTTAGAATGATCAATTTAACCGGTCGATCAATTTGTTATGTCCGCACTAAATCGTCTTTAACTTTTGATTCAGACTTCAAAATTACACAAATCCAACACCCACGTTAAGCTAGCCCAATTTCTATATTGTGACCAAATTTTTGACGAAATAGCTACGACAAAGTGTCCATGTAATCCAATCTATCCCAGACTACAAGATGCCACACATTATGCTTCATTTGTAAACTTTTGCACAATGAGAACCAATTATCAGTTTATAATGATCATTTTAACTAGATGCTCAACTTGACATGTCCGCACTAAATCGTCTTTAAATTTTCATTTAGAGCTCAAAATTACATGAATCCAATGCCCACGTTAAGCTAGCTGAATTTTCCATATTGTGACAACATTAGAGACTGAAATAGCTAGGCAAAGCCTCAAAGTAATCTAATGTATCCTAAACCGTGTGATGACATGCATTATGCTTCATTTATAAGCATTTACTCAAGGAGCACAAATGATCAGTTAAGAATAATCATTTTAAGTGGCCCATCAACTTGAAATGCGTACACTAAAACATTTGTAACTTTTGATTTAGAGTTCAAAATGACACAAATCCAACGCACATGTTAAGCTAACTCAATTTTCTGTATTGTGAAAAAATTTAGGACCAAAATAGCTAATAAAAATTCTCCAAGTAAGCCAATCTATCCAAAACTGCGTGATGTCATGCATGATGCTTCATTTGTAAATCTTTGCTCAATGAGCACTAATGATTAGTTTAGAATGATCAATTTAACTGGCTGATAAACTTGACATGTCTGCACTAAATCATCTTTAACTTTTGATTCAGACTTCATATATAATGACACGAATCCAACGCCTACGTTAAGCTAGCTCAATGTTTTATATTGTGACAAAATTTAAGTCCAAAATAGCAACGACAAAGTCTCCAAATAATCCAATTGATCCCAAACTGCATGATGCCATGCATTATGCTTCATTTGTAAACCTTTGCTCAATGATCACCAATTATCAGTTTAGAATGATCATTTTCACTAGCTAATCAACTTGACATGTTTGGTCTAAATCGTATTTAACTTTTGATTTAGAACTCAAAATGACATGAATCCAACGCCCACGTTAAGCTAGCTCAATTTTTTATGTTTTGACAAAATTTAGGACTGAAATAGCTACGACAAAGTCTCCAACTAAGCCAATCTATCCGAAACTGCGTGATCGCATGCATGATGCTTCATTTGTAAACTGTTGCTCAATTAACACCAATGATCAGTTTAGAATGATCAATTTAACTGGTCGATCAACTTGACATGTCCGAAATAAATCGTCTTTAACTTTTTATTCATACTTCAGAATGACACAAATCCAACACCCATGTTAAGCTAGCCCAATTTTCTATATTGTGCCAAAGTTTAGGACCAAAATAGGTACGACAAAGTCTGCAAGTAAGCCAATCTATCCCAAAGTGCGTGATGCCGTGCATTATGCTTCTTTGTAAACATTTGCTCAATGAGCACCAATGATCAGTTTAGAATGATCAATTTAACTAGCTGATCAACTTGACATGTCCGCACTAAGTCATCTTTAACTTTTGATTCAAAATTCAGAATGACACAAATCAACGCCCACATTAAGCTAGCTAAATTTTCTATATTGTGACAAAATTTATTACCTAATTAGCTACGACAAAGTCTCCAAGTAATCCAATCTATCCCAACTTGCATGATTCCATGCATTATGCTTCATTTGTAAACATTTTCTCAATGAAAACCAATTATCAGTTTAGAATGATCATTTTAACTAGCTGATAACCTTGACATGTCCGCACTAAATTGGCTTTACCTTTTCATTTAGAGCTCAAAATGACATGAATCAAATGCCCACATTAATCTAGCTCAATTTTCCTTATTGTAACAAGATTTGAGACTGAAAGAGCTAGGCAAAGCCTCAAAATAATCCAATCAATCCTAAACTACGTGATGTCATGCATTATGCTTCATTTATAAGCCTTTACTCAAGGAGAACCAATGATTTATTTAGAATAATTATTTTAACTAGTCGATCAACTGGTCGTGTCTGCACTAATGGTCTGTAACTTTTGATTTAGAGTTCAGAATGACACGAATCCAACGCCCACGTTAAGCTAGCTCAATATTCCATATTGTTACAAAACATTTTAGAACGACAATGTCTCCATGTAAGCCAATCTATCCCAAACTGCCTGATCCCATGCATGATGCTTCATTTGTAAACCTTTGCTTAGTGAGCACCAATGATCAGTTTAGAATGATCAATTTAACTGGACGATCAACTTGACCTATCCGCACAAAATCGTCTTTAACTTTTGATTCAGACTTCAGAATGACACAAATCCAACAACCACGTTAAGCTAGCTCAATTTTCTATATTGTGACAAAATTTAAGATAGAAATAGCTACGAAAAAGTCTCCAAGTAATCCAATCTATCCAATACAACGTGATGCTATGCATTATGCTTCTTTTGTAAACCTTTGCTCAATGAGCTTCAATGATAAATTTAGAATAATCATTGCAACTTGCTAATCAACTTCACATGTTTGCACTAAATCGTCTTTTGCTTTTGATTTAGAACTCAAAATAACATGAATCAAAAACCCACGTTAATCTAGCTCAATTTTTGATATTGTAACAACATTTGAGAGTGAAAGAGCTAGGCAAAGCCTCAAAATAATCAATCCATCCTAAACTGTGTGATGTCATGCATTATGTTTCATTTATAAGCCTTTACTCAAGGAGAACAAATGATTTGTTTAGATTAATAATTTTAACTAGCCGATCAACTTGACATGTCTGCACTAATCGTCTGTAACTTTTGATTTAAAGTTCAGAATGACACGAATCCAACGCCCACGTTAAACTAGCTCAATTTTCCATATTGTTGTAAAATTTAGGACTCAAATAGCTATGACAGTCTCCATGTAAGCCAATCTATCCCAAACTGCGTGATCCCATGCATGATGCTTCATTTGTAAACCTTTGCTCAATGAGCACCAATGATCAGTTTACAATGATCAATTTAACTAGTCGATAAGCTTGACATGTACGCACTAAATCGTCTTTAACTTTTGATTCAGACTTCAGAATGACACAAATCCAACAACCACGTTAATCTAGCTGAATTTTCTATGTAATGACAAAATTTAAGATAGAAATAGCTATGAAAAAGTCTCCAAGTAATCCAATCTATCAAAAATTACGTGATGATATGCATTATGCTTCATTTATAAATATTTGGTCAATGAGCTTCAATGATAAATTTAGAATAATCATTGCAACTAGCTAATCAACTTTACAAGTTCGCTGTAAATCGTCTTTAACTTTTTATTTAGAAATCAAGATGACATGAATTCAACGACCATGTTAAGCTAGCTCAATTTTCTATATTGTACCAAAATTTAAGACCAAAAAAGCTACGAAAAATTCTGCAAGTAAGCTAATCTCTCCCAAAATGCGTGATGCCGTGCATGATGCTTCATTTGTAAACCTGTGCTCAATGATCACCAATTATAAGTTTAGAATGATCATTTTCACTAGCAAATCAACTTGACATGTTCGCTCTAAATCGTATTTAACTTTTGATTTAAAACTAAAAATGACATGAATCCAACGCCCGCGCTAACCTATCTCAATTTTCCATATTGTAATAAAGTTTATTACCTAATGACGACCAAGTCTCCAAGTAATCCAATCTATCCCAAACTCCGTGATGCTATGCATTATGATTCATTTATAAACCATTGCTCAATGAGCACCAATTATCAGTTTAGAATGATCATTTTAACTAGCTGATCAACTTGAAATGTCCGCATTAAATCGTCTTTAACTTTTGATTTAGAGCTCAAAAGCACTTGAATCCAACGCCCATGGTACAGTAGCTGAAATTTCCATATTGTGACATCATTTGAGACAGAAAGCTCTAGGCCAAACCTTAAAGTAATCCAATCTATCCTATACTGCCCGATGCCATGCATTATGCTTCATCTATAGGCCTTTAGCACCAATGATCATTTTAAAATCATCATTTTAACTGGCCGATCAACTTGACATGTCCGCACTAAATTGTCTTTAACTTTTGATTTAGAACTCAAAATGTCATTAATCCCACGCCCATATTGAGCTAGCTCAATTTTCCATATTATGATAACATTTGAGACTGAAAAAGTCTGCAAAGCCTAAAGTAATCCAATCTATCCTAAACTGCCACGCATTATGTCTCATTTATAAAACTTTATTCAAGGAGCACCAATGATTATTTTCAAATAATCATTTTAACTGGCTGATCAAATTGACATGTTCACACTAAATAGTATGTAACTTTTGATTTAGAAATCAGACACAAATCCAATGCCTACGTTAAACTAGCTCAATTTTCTATATTGTTAAAAAATATAGGAGCGAAGTAGCTACGACAAAATCTCTAAGTAAGCCAATCTATCCCAAACTGCGTGCTGTCATATGATGCCTCATTTGTAAACCTTTGCTCAATGAGCACTAATGATCAATTTAGAATGATCAATTTAACAGGACAATCAACTTGATATGTCTGCACTAAATCATTTTTAACTTTTGATTCAGATATCAAAATGACACGAATCCAATGCCCACGTTAAGTTAGCTCAATATTCTACATTGTGACGAAATTTAAGACCAAAATAGCTACAACAAAGTCTCCAAGTAATCCAATCTATCCCAAACTGCATGATGCCATGCATTATGTGTCATTTTCAAACCTTTGCTCAATGAGCTCCAATTATCAGTTTAGAATTATCACTTTAACTACCTGATCAACTTGACATGTCAGCACTAAATTGTCTTTAACTTTTGATTTAGAGATCAAAATGACATGAATCCAATGCCCACATTAAGGTAGCTCAATTTTCCATATGGTGACAGAATTTAAGACCGAAATAGCTACGACAAAGTCTGCAAGTAAGCCAATCTATCCCAAGCTGCGTTATGACATGCATGATGCTACATTTGTAAACCTTTGCTAAATGAGCTTCAATGATCAGTTTACAATAATCATTTTAACTGGCAGATCAACTTGACATGTCCGCACAAAATTGTGTTTAACTTTTGATTTAGAGTTCAAATTGAAAAGAATCCAATGCCCACGTTAAACTATCTCAATTTTCTATATTGTGACAAAATTTAGGACCGAACTAGCTACGACAAAGTCTCCAAGTAAGCCAATCTATCCCAAACTGCGTGATGCCATACATTATGCTTCATTTGTAAACTTTTGCTCAATGAGCGCCAATGATCAGTTTAGAATGATCAATTCAACTGGCCAATCAAATTGACATGTCCACACTAAATCGTCTTTAACTATTGATTCAGAGTTTAGAATTACACGAATCCATTGCCCATGGTAAGCTAGCTCAATTTTCTATATTGTGACAAAAGTTCTAACAAAAATAACTACGGAAAACTCTACAAGTAATCCAATCTATCCCAAACTGCGTACTGCCATGCATTATGTTTCATCTGTAAACCTTTTCTCAATGAGCACCAATGATCAATTACAATGATCAATTTAACTGGCCGATCAACTTGACATGTCCATACAAAATCATCTTTAAGTTTTGATTCAAAATTCAGAATGACAAAAATTCAATTCCCACGTTAAGCTAGCTCAATTTTCTATGTTGTGAAAACATTTAAGGCTAAAATACATACGACAAAGCCTCTAAGTAATCCGATCTATCCTAAACTGCCTAATCCCATGCATTATGATTCATTTATAAGCTTTTATTCAAGGAGCAACAAATATCACTTTAGAATATTCATTTTAACTGGCCGATCAAATTTACATGTCCGCACTAAATCGTTTGTAACATTTGATTTAGAGTTTCGAAATACACAAATCCAACGCCCAGGTTAGGCTAGCCCAATTTTCTATATTTTGACAAAATTTAAGACCGCAATAGCTACGAAAAAGTGTCCAAAAAAGCCAATCTATACCAAACTGTGTGATGTCATGCATTATGCTTCATTTGTAAACCTTTTCTCGATGAGCACTAATGATCAGTTTAGAATGATCAATTTAACTAGCCGATCAACTTGACACACTAAACCGTCTTTAAATTTTGATTCAAGCTTCAGAATGACACGATTCCAACTCCCACGTTAAAATACCTCAATTTTCTATATTGTGACAAAATTTAGAACCGAAATATCTACGACAAAAACTCCAAGTAAGCCAATCTATCCGAAACTGCATGATGCCATGCATGATACTTCATTTGTAAAACTTTTCTCAATGTGCACCAATGATCATTTTATAATGATCAATTTCACTGGCCGATCAACTTGACATGTCCGGACAAAATCGTCTTTAAGTTTTGATTCAAAATTCAGAATGACCCAAATCAAACACCCATGTTAAGCTACATCAATTTTCTATATTGTGACAAATTTAAGACCGAAATAGCTACGAAAAAGCATCCAAGTAATCCAATCTATCATAAACTGCATGATGCCATGCATTATGTTTCATTTATAAGCTTTTACTCAAGGAGCACCTGTGATCAATTTAGAATAATCATTTTAACTAGCCGATCAACTTGACATGTCTACACTAAATAGTCTTTAACTTTAGATTTAGATCTCAAAATGACATAAATCCAACGCCCACATTAAGCTAGCTCAATTTTCCATATTGTGAAAACATTTGAGACTAAAACAGCTAGGGAAAGCCTCAAAGTAATCAAATCTATCCTGGACTGCGTGAAGCCATGCATTATGCTTCATTTATAAGTCTTTACTCAAGGGAGCACCAAAGATCATTTTAGAATGATCATTTTAACTAGCCGAGCAAATTGACATGTCCGCACTAAATCGTCTGTCACTTTGGATTTAACGTTAAGAATGACACGAATCCAACTCCCACATAAATCTAGCTCAATTTTCTATATTGTGACAATATTTAGGACCAAAATTGCTACAAAAAGTGTCCAAAAAGCCAATCTATCCAAAACTGCATGATGCCATGCATTATGCTTCATTTGTAAACCTTTGCTCGATGAACACTAATGATTAGTTTAGAATGATCAATTTAACTGGCCGATCAACTTGACACACTAAATTGTCTTTCATTTTTGATTCAAACTTCGGAATGACACAAATCCAACGCCCACGTTAAACTAGCTGAATTTTCTATATTGTGACAAAATTTAAGGCCAAAATAGCTACGAAAAAGCCTCCAAGTGATCCAATCTATCCTAAACTGCATGATGCCATGCATTATGCTTCATTTATAAGCTTTTACTCGAGGACCACCAATGATCAACTTGACATGTCCGCACTAAAATAGTCTTTAACTTTTGATTTAGAGTTCAAAATGAAAAGAATTCAATGCCCACGTTAAGCTAGCTCAATTTTCTATATCGTGAGAAAATTTTAGACCGAACTAGATACGACAAAGACTTCAAGTAGCCAATCTATCCCCAACTACGTGATGTCATGCATTATGCTTTGTTTGTAAACCTTTTCTCAATGACCGCCAATGATCAATTTAACTGGCCAATCAACTTGACATGTCCACACTAAATCATCTTTAACTTTTGATTCAGATTTCGAAATGACACCAATCCAAAACCCACGTGAAGCTTGCTCAATTCTCTATACTGTGACCAATGTTTTGGCCAAAATAGCTATAACAAAGTCTCCAAGCAATCTAGTATATCCCAAACTGCGTGATGCAATGCATTATGCTTGATTTGTAAGCCATTTCTCAATGCGCACCAATTATCAGTTTAGAATGATCATTTTAACTAGGCAATCAACTTGACATGTGCACACTAAATCGTCTTTAACTTTTGATTTAAAACTTAAAATGACATGAATCCAACGCCCATATTAAGCTAGCTCAATTTTCCATATTATGACAACATTTGAGACTAAAAGAGCTAGACAAAACATTAAAGTAATCCAATCTATCATGAACTGTCTGATGCCATGCATTATACTTCATTTATATGCCTTTACTCAAGGAGTACCAACGATCATTTAGCACCGAAATAGCTACAAAACAGTGTCCAAAAAAGCCAATCTATCCCAAACTCCGTGATGCCATGCATTATGTTTCATTTGTAAACATTTGCTCGATGAGCACTAATGATCAGTTTAGAATGATCAATTTAAATGGCCGATCAACTTGACAGGTTTTCAGCAAATTTTCTTTAAGTTTTGATTCAAAATTCAAAATGACACAAATCCTCACCCACATTAAGCTAGCTAAATTTTCTATATTGTGGCAAAATTTAAGTCCTAAATAGCTTTGAAAAAGTCTCCAAGTAATCCAATCTATCCCAAACTGCGTGATGTCATGCATTATGCTTTATTTGTAAACAATTGCTCAATGAACCCCAATTATGAATTTAGAATGATCATTTTAACTAGCTGATCAACTTCGTATGTCCGCACTAAATAGTCTTTAACTTTTGATTTAGATCTCAAAATGACATGAATTCAACGCCCAGGGTAATCTAGCTCAATTTTCCATATTGTGACATCATTTGAGACTGAAAGAGCTAGGCAAAGACTCAAAGTAATCCAATCAATCATAAACAGTGTGATGCCATGCATTATGCTTCATTTATAGGTCTTCACTCAACGAGCACCAATGATCAGTTTAGAATACCATTTTAACTCGCCGATCAATTTTACATGTCCGCACTAAATCGTCTTTAGCTTTTGATTTAGAGTTTGAAAATTAAAAGAATCCAATGCCCACGTTAAGCTAGCTCAATTTTTCTATACTGTTACAAAATTTAGGACCAAACTAGCTCAACCATGTTGCCAAATAAGCCAATCTATCCCAAACTGCGTGATGCCATGAATTATGTTTCATTTGTAAACCATTGCTCAATAAGCATGATCAGTTTAGAATGATGAATTTAACAGGCCGATCAACATGACATGTCCGCACTATATCGGCTTTAACTTTTGATTCAGAGTTCAGAATGACACCAATCAAAAGCCCACGTTAATCAAGCTCAATTTTCTATATTCTGAAAAAATTTCTAACCGAAATAGCTACAACAAAGTCTCAAAGTAATTTAGTCTATCTCAAACTGCGTGATGCCATGCATTATCTTTCATTGGTAAACCATTGCTCAATACGCACCAATTATCAGTTTAGAATGATTAGTTTAAATAGATGATCTACTTGACGTGTCCGCACAAAATTGTCTTTAACTTTTGATTTAGAGTTCAAATTGTAAAGAATCCAACGCCCACGTTAATCTAGCTCAATTTTCTAAATTTTGACAAAATTTAGAAATGAACTAGCTACGACAAAGTCTCCAAGTAAGCCAATCTATCCCAAACTGTGTGATGCCATGCATTATGCTTCATTTGAAAATTTTTACCCAATGACCGCCAATGATCAGTTTAGAATGATCAATTTAAATGGCCGATCAACTTGATATGTCCGCACTAAATCGTCTTTAAGTTTTGATAAAGAGTTTAGAATTATACGAATCCAATGCCCCCACGGTAAGCTAGCTCAATTTTTTATATTGTGACAAAAGATCAGACCAAAATAGCTACGACAAAGTCTACAAGTAATCCAACCTATCCCAAACAGGGTAATGCCATGCATTATGTTGAATTTGTAAACCTTTTTACAATGAGCACCAATGATCAATTTAGAATGATCAATTTAACTGGTCGATCAACTTGACATGTCCACACTAAATCATCTTTAACTTTTGATTTAGAACTCAAAATGACATGAATCCAATGCCCACGTTAAGCTAGTTCAATTTTCCATATTGTGACAACATTTGAGACTAAAAGAGCTAGGCAAAACGTCAAAGTATTCCAATCTATCCTGAACTACGTGATGCCATGCATTATGCTTCATTTATAAGCCTTTATTCAAGGGGCACCAACAATCATTTTAGAATACTCATTTTAAATGGCCGATCAAATTGACAAGTCCACACTCAATCGTCCATAACTTTTGATTTAGAGTTCAGAATGACACGAATCCATTGTCCACGTTAAACTAGATCAATTTTCTATATTGTGACAAAATTTAGGACCAAATTAACTTCAAAAAAGTGTCCAAAAAAGCCAATCTATCACAAACTGCATGATGCCATGCATTATGGTTCATTTGTAAACCTTTGCTCGATGAGCACTAATGATCAGTTTAGAATGATCAATTTAACTGGACGATCAACATGACATGTCCGCACAAAATCTTCTTTAAGTTTTGATTCCAAATTCAAAATGACACAAATCAACACCCACAGTAAGCTAGCTAAATTTGCTATATTGTGACAAAATTTAAGACCTAAATAGCTATGAAAAAGTCTCCAAGTAATCCAATCTATCCCAAACTGCGTGATGCCATGCATTATGTTTCATTTGTAAACATTTGCACAATGAATACCAATTATAAGTTTAGAATGATCATTTTAACTAGCTGATCGAATTCGTATGTCGCACTAAATAGTCTTTAACTTTTCATTTAGATCTCAAAATTACATGAATCCAACGCTCATGGTAAGCTAGCTCAATTTTCCATATTGTGATATCATTTGAGAGTAAAAGAGCTAGGCAAAGCCTCAAACTAATCCAATTTATCCTAAACAGCATTATGCCATGCATTATGTTTCATTTATAGGCCTTCACTCAAGGAGCACCAATGATCAGTTTAGAATAATCATTTTAACTAGCCGATCAACTTGACATGTCCGCACTAAATCGTCTTTAATTTTTGATTTAGAGTTGAAACTGAAAAGAATGCAATGCCCACGTTAAGCTAGCACAATTTTTCTATATTGTACCAAAACTTAGGACCATACTAGCTCAACAAAGTCTCCAAGTAAGCCAATATATCCCAAACTATGTGATGCCATGCATTATGTTTCATTTGTAAACCATTGCTCAATAAGCACCAATGATCAGTTTAGAAAGATGAACTTAGCTGGCCGATCAACTTGACATATCCGCACTATATCGGCTTTAACTTTTGATTCAGAGTTCAGAATGACACCAATCCAAAGCCCACGTTAATCTAGCTCAATTTTCTATATTCTGACAAATTTTCTAACAAAAATAGCTATGACAAAGTCTCAAAGTAATTTAGTCTATCCCAAACTACGTGATGCCATGCATTATGTTTCATTTGCAAACCAATTATCTGTTTAGAATAATCATTTTAACTTGGCGATCAGTTTGACATGTCCGCACTAAATCGTCTTTAACTTTTGATTTAGAACTCAAAATGACATGAATCCAACGCCCATGTTAAGCTAGCTCAATTTTCCATATTGTGACAACATTTGAGAATAAAAGAGCTAGGCAAAGCATCAAAGTAATCCAATCTGTCCCAAACTGCGTGATACCATGCATTATGCTTCATTTGTAAACCTTTGATTAATGAGAACCAGTAATCAGTTTAAAATGGTCATTTTAACTAGCTGATCAACTTGAGATATCCGCACTAAATCGTCTTTAACTTATGATTTAGAACTCAAAATGACATGAGTCAAACGCCCACATCAAGCTCGCTCAATTTTCCATATTTTGACAACATTTGAGACTGAAAGAGCTACGAAAAACGTCCAAGTAATCCAATATATTCCAAACTGCATGGTGCCATGTATTATGCTTCGTTTGCAAACCTTTGCTCAATGAGTACCAATTATTAGTGTAGAATGACCATTTTAACTAACTGATCAATTTAACATGTCCGCACTAAATCGTGTTTAATTTTTGATTTGGAGCTCAAAATGACATGAATCCAACGGTAAACTAGCTCAATTTTCCATATTGTGACAACATTTGAGACTTAAAGAGCTAGGCAAAGCATCAAAATAATCCAGTCTATCCTAAAGTGTGTGATACCATGCATTAGGCTTCATTTGCAAACCTGTAATTAGGGAGCACCAATTATCAGATTAGAATAATCACTTTAACTGGCCGATCAACTTGACATGTCCAAACGAAATCGTCTTTAACATTTGATTTAGAGTATAAATTGAAAAGAATCAATCACCCACGACAAACTAGCTCAATTTTCTATATTGTGACAAAATTTAGGACCGAATTACCTACGACAAAGTCTCCAAGTAAGCCTGTCTATCCTAATCTGCGTGATGCCATGCATTATGCTTTATTTGTAAACCTTTGCTCAATGAGCGCCAATGATCAGTTTAGAATGATCAATTTAACTGGCCGGTCAACTTGACATGTCGGCAGTAAATCGTCTTGCACTTTTGATTCACAGTTTAGAATGACACGAATCAAACGCCCACTTTAAGATAGCTCAATTTTCTATATTCTTACCGAAATAGCTACGACACAATCTTCAAGTAGTCCAATCTATCTCAAACTGCGTGATTCCATGCATTATGCTTCATTTGTAAACCATTGTTCGATCAGCACAAATTATCAGTTTAGAATGATCATTTTACCTAGCCGATCAACTTTACATGTACACACTAAATCGTCTTTAACTTTTGATTTAGATTTCAAACTGACACGAATCCATTGCCCACATTAATCTAACTCAATTTTCCATATGTTGACAACATTTTAGACTAAAAGAGCTAGGCAAAGCATCAAAGTAATCCAATCTATCCAGAACTGCGTGATGCCGTGCATTTTGCTTCATTTATAATACTTTACTCAAGGAGCACCAATGATCATTTTAGAATAATCATTTTTACTGCCCGATCAACTTGAAATGTCCGTACTAAATCGTTTTTAACTTTTGATTCAATGTTCGGAATGACGCAAATTCAACGTCCATGTTAAGTTACCTCAATTTTTTATATTGTGACAAAAATTAGTAGCAAAATAGCTACGACAAAGTCACCAAGTAAGCCAATCTATCCCAAACTACGTGATGCAATGCATGATGCTTCATTTGGAAACCTTTGCTCAATGAGCACCAACGATGATTTTAGAATGATCAATTTAACTAGCCGATCAACTTGACATGTCAGCACTAAATCGTATTTAACTTTAAATTCAAAGTTCAAAATGACACGAATCCAACGCCCACGTTAAGCTAGCTCAATTTTCAACATTGTGACAAAAATTAAGAAGAAATAGCTACAACAAATTCTCCAAGTAATCGAACCTATCCCATACAGCGTGATGTCATGCATTATATTTCATTTGTAAACCTTTGCTCAATGAGCACCAATTATCACATTAGAATGATCACTTTAACTAGCTGATCAACTTGACATGACCGCACTAAATCGTCTTTAACTTTTGATTTAGAGCACAAAATGACATGAATCCAATGCCTACGTTAAGCTAGCTCATTTTTTCATGTTGTAACAACATTTGAGACTGAAAGAGCTTGACAAAGCATCAATGTAATCCAATCTATCCTAAACTGCGTGATGTCATTATGGTTCATTTATAAGCCTTTACTCAAGGAGCACCAATGATCAGTTTAGAATAATCATTTAAACTGGTCGCCGAACTAGACAAGACAGCACTAAATGGTGTATAACTTTTGATATAGAGTTCTGAATGACACAAATCCATCACCCACGTTAAGCTAGCTCAATTTCTATATAGTGAAAAAATTTAGGACCAAAATAGCTACAATAAAGTCTCCAAGTAAGCCAATCTATCCCAAACTGCGTGGCGACATGCATGGTGCTTCATTTGTAAAGCTTTGTTTAATGAGCACCAATGATCAGCTTAGAACGATCAATTTAACTGGCCGATAAACTTGACATGTCCATACTAAATTCTCTTTAACTTTTGATTCAGAGTTCAGAGTGACATAAATCTAACGCCCATGTTAAGCTAGCTCAATTTTCTACATTTTAACGAAATTTAAGATTGAAATAGCTACGACAAAGTCACCAAGTAATCCAATATATCCCAAAATACGTGATGCTCTGCATTATACTTCATTTGAAATACTTTGCTCAATGAGCAACAATTATCAGCTTAGAATGATCAGCTCATCTTGCTGATAAACTTGACAAGTTCGCACTAAATCGTCTTTAACTTTTGATTCAAAGTCTAGAATGACACGAATCCAACGCCCATGTAAAGCTAGCTCAATTTTCTATATTCTAACAAATCTAACAAATAAAACCTCCAAGTAATAATATATCCCAAACTGCATGATGTCATGCATTATGCTTCTTTTGTAAAGCTTTGCTCAATGAGCACCAATGATCAGTTTAGAATGATCATTTTAACTAGCTGACCAACTTGAGATATCCCCACTAAATCGTCTTTAAATTTTGATTTAAAGTTCAGAATGACATGAATTCAATGCCCACGTTAAGCTAGCTCAATTTTCTATATTGTGACAAAATTTAAGACCGAAATAGCTACGAAAAAGTCTCCAAGTCATCCAATCTATCCCAAACAGCGTGATGTCATGGATTAAGCTTCATTTGTAAACCTTGGATCAATGAGGACCAATTATTAGTTTCAAATGATCACTTTAACTATCTCATCAACTTGACACGTCCGTACTAAATAGTTTTTAACTTTTGTTTTGGAGATCAAAATGACATGAATCCAACATCCACGTTAAGCTAGCTCAATTCTCCATAATGTGACAACATTTGAGATTAAAAGAGTTGGACAAAACCTCAAAGTAATCTAATCTATCCTAAACTGCATGATGCCATGCATTATACTTCATTTATAAGCCTTTACTCAAGGAAGACCAATGATTAGTTTAGAATGATCATTTTAACTGGCCGATCAACTTGACATGTCTGCACTAAATCATCCGTAACTTTTTATTTAGAGTACAGAAAGACACGAATCCATTGACCATGTTAAGCTAGCTCAATTTTCTATATTGTGACAACATTTAGGATCGAAATAGCTATGACAAAGTCTCCAAGTATGCCAATCTAACCCAAACTACGTGATGCCATGCATTATGCTTCATTTGTAAACCATTGCTCAACGAACACCAATGATCAGTTTAGAATGATCAATTTAACATGCCAATTAACTTGACATGTCCACACTAAACCGTCTTTAACTTTTGATTTATAGTTAAAATTGCACGAATCCAATACCCACATTAAGCAAGCTCAATTTTTTACATTGTGACGAAATTTAGGACCAAAATAGCTACAACAAAGCCTCCAAGTAAGCCAATCTGCCCCAAACTTCGTTATCCCATGCATGATGCTTCATTTGTAAACCTTTCCTTAATGATCACCAATGATCAGTTTAGAATGATAAATTTAACTGGCCGATCAACTTGACATGTCCGCAACAAATCTTCTTTAACTTTTGATTCAGAGTTCATAATGACACGAATCCATGTACGCGTTAAGATAGTTCGATTTTCTGTATTGTGACAAAATTTAAGACAAAACTAGCTACAAAAAAGTCTCCAAATAATCCAATCTATGCCAAACCGTGTTGCCATGTATTATGCTTCGTTTATAAATCTTTGCTCAATCAGCACCAATGACCAATTTAGAATGATCAATTTAACTGGCCGATTAACTTAACATGTCCGCTCTAAATCGTCTTTAACTTTTTATTTAGAGCTCAAAATGTGATGAATCCAACGCCACATTAAGCTAGCTCAATTTTCCATATTGTGACAACATTTGAGACCTAAAGAGCTATGCAAAGCCTCAAAATTATCCAATCTATCCTAAAGTGCGTGATGTCATGCATTATGCGTCATTTATAAGCCTTTACTCAGGGAGCGCCAATTATCAGTTTAGAATAATCACTTTAACTGGTCGATCAATTTGACATGTCCGCACTAAATCGTCTTTAACTTTTGATTTAGAGTAAAAATTGAAAAGAATCCAACACTCACGTTAAGCTAGCTCAATTTTCTATATTGTGATAAAATTTAGGACCGAACTAGCAATGACAAAGTCTCGAAGTAAGCCAGTCTATCCAAAACTACGTGATGCCATGCATTATGATTCATTTGTATACCTTTGCTCAATGAGCGCCAATGATCAGTTTAGAATGATGAATTTAACTGGCCGATCAACTTTACATATCGGCACTAAATTGTCTTGAACTTTTGATTAATAGTTCAGAATGACATGAATCAAACGCCCACGTTAAGCTATCTCAATTTTCTATATTGCGACAAAATTTCAGACCGAAATAGCTATGAAAAAATCTCCAAGTAAACCAATGTATCTCAAACAGCGTGATGTTATGCATTATATATCATTTGTAAGCCTTTGCTCAATGATCACCAATTATCAGTTTAGAATGATCACTTTAACAAGATGATCAACTTGACATAACCGCACCAAATCGTCTTTAACTTTTGATTTAGAGCACAAAAGGCCATGAATCCAATGCATACATTAACCTAGCTCAATCTTTCATGTTGTAACAACATTTGAGACTGAAAGAGCTAGGCAAAGTGTCAATGTAATCCAATCTATCCTAAACTGTGTGATGTCATGCATTATGGTTCATTTATAAGCCTTTACTCAAGGAGCAACAATGATCAGTTTAAAATAATCATTTTAACTGGCTGCTCTACCTCACATGTTTGCACTAAATCGTGTATAACTTTTGATTTAGAATTCCGAATGACACAAATCCAACATCCACATTAAGCTAGCTCAATTTTCTATATAATGACAAAATTTAGGACCGAAATAGCTACAATAAATTCTCCTAGTTAGCCAATCTATCCCAAACTGCGTGACGCCATGCATGGTGGTGAATTTGTAAACCTTTGTTCAATGAGCACCAATGATCAATTTAGAATGATCAATTGAACTGGTCGATCAACTCGACATGTCCACATTAAATTGTCTTTAACTTTTGATTTAGAGTTTAGAATGACATTAATCCAATGCCCACGTTAAGCTAGCTCAATTTTCCATATTATGGTAGTATTTGAGACTGAAAGAGTTAGGCAAAGCCTCAAAGTAATCCAATCTATCCTAAACTGCTTGATGCCATTCATTATGCTTCATTTATAAGGTTTTACTCATAGAGAACCAATGATCAGTTTAGAATAATCATTTTAACTTGCCGATCAACTTGACATGTCCACACTAAATCGTTTGTAACTTTTGATTTAGAGTTTAAAATGACACGAATCCAACATCCACGTTAAACTAGCTCAATTTACTATATTATAACAAACTTTAGGACCAAAATAGCTACGAAAGGTCTCCAAGTAAGCCAATCTATCCCAATCTGCGTGATGCCCTGCATGATGCTTCATTTGTAACCATTACTCAATGAGCACAAATGATCAGTTTAGAATGATCAATTTAAATGGCCGATAAACTTGACATGTCCGAACTAAATCCTCTTTAACTTTTGATTCAGAGTTCGGAATGACACGAATCCAATGTCCGCGTTAAGCTAGTTTGATTTTCCATATTGTGACAAAATTTATGACCGAAATAGCCACAATAAAATCACCAACTAATCCAATCTATCCCAAACTACCTGATGCCATGCATTATGCTTCATTTGTAAACCTTTGCTGAATGAGCACCGATTGTCAGTTTGGAATGATCACTTTAACTAGCTGTTCAACTTGACATGTCCGCACTAAATCTTCTTTAACTTTTGATTTAGAGCTCAAAATGATATGAATCCAATGCCCACGTTAAGCTAGCTCAATTTTCCATATTGTGACAGCATTTGAGACTGAAAGAGCTATGCAAAGCTTCAAAGTAATCCAATCTATCCTAAAATCTGTGATGCCATTCATTATGCTTCATTCATAAGCTTTTTCACAAGGAGAACCAATGATCAGCTTAGAATGACCAAATTAACTAACCGATAAACTTGACATGTCCGCACTAAATCGTCTGTAACATTTGATTTAGAGTTCAGAACGACATGAATCCAACGCCCACGTTAAGCTACCTCAATTTTCTATATTGTGACAAAATTAACGACTGAAATAGCTATGACAAATCCTCCAAGTTATCCAATCTATCCTAAATTGTGTGATGCGTTGGATTCATGTCATTGTGACAAAATTTAAGACCGAAATAGCTACAAAAATACCACCAAGTAATTGAATCTATCCCAACCAGCGTGATGCCATGCATTATTGTTAAACCTATGCTCAATAAGCCAATATATACCAAAGTGTGTGATGTCGTGCATGATGCTTCATTTGTAAACCTATGCTCAAATTGACATAAATCCAACAACCCCCTTTAAGCTAGCTCAATTTTCCATATTGTGACAGCATTTGAGATTGAAAGAGCTAGGCAAAACCTCAAATTAATCCAATCTATCTTAAACTGTGTGATTACATGAATTATTCTTTATTTCTAAACCTTTTGCTCAATGAGCACCAATGAGCTGTTTAGAATGATTATCTTAACTAGCAGATCAACTTGACATGTCCGCACTAAATCGTCTATAACTTTTGATCAGAGTTAAAAATGACACGAATCTAGCGCCCACGATAAACTAGCTCAATTTTCTATATTGTGACAAAACTAAAGACCGAAATAGCTATGATAAAGCCTTCAAGTAATCCAATGAGCGTGAGGCCATGCATTTTATTGTAAAACTTTGCTCAATGAGCACCGGTGATCAGTTTAAAATGATTAATTTACTAGCAGATCAACTTGACATTTACGCATTAAATCGTCTTTAATTTTTGATTTAGAGCTCAAATTGACATAAATCCAAAACCCACGTTAAGCTAGCTCACGCTTCCATATTGTGACAGCATTTGAGACTGAAAGAGCTAGGCAAAGCCTGAAATTAATCTAATCTATTTTAAACTCTATGATGTCATGCATTATGCTTCATTTATATGTCTTTACTCAAGAAGCACCAATGATGAATTTAGAATGATCATTTCACTGGCCAATCAACTTGACATGTCTGCATTAAATCTTCCATAACTTGTGATTCAGAGTTTAGAATGACACGAATCCAACACCCACGTTAATCTAGCTCAATTTTCTATATTGTGACAACATTTAAGATCGAAATAGCTACGAAAAAGCGTACAAGTAATCCAATCTATCCCAAACTGTGTGATTCCATGCATTATGCTTCATTTGTAAACCTTTGCTCAACGAGCACCAATGATCAGTTGATTATTATTTTAACTAGCTGATCAACTTGACATGTCCGCACTAAATCGTCTTTAACTTTTGATGTAGAGCTCAAAATGACATGAATCCAACGCACACGTTAAACTAGCTCAATTTTCCATATTTTGACAACATGTCAAACTAAAAGAGCTAGGCAAAGCCTTATAGTAATCCAATCTATCTTAAACTTCGTGATGCCATGCATTATGATTCATTTATATGCCTTTACACAAGGAGCACCAATGATCAATTTAGAATGATCATTTTCACTGCCCGATCAACTTCACATGTCTACACTAAATGATCCATAACTTTTGATTCAGACTTTAGAATTGCTCAAATCCAACACCCACGTTAAGCTAGCTCAATTTTCAATATTTTGACAACATTTAAGATCAAAATAGCTATGAAAAAGCCTCCATGTAATCTAATCTATCCAAAACTACGTGATTCATGATGCTTCATTTGAAAACCTTTGCTCAATGAGCACCAATGATCAGTTCAGAATTATTATTTTAACAAGCTGATCAACTTGATATGTCCGCACTAAATGGTCTTTAACTTTTGGTTTAGAGCTCAAAATGACATGAATCCAATGCCCACGTTAAACTAGCTCAATTTTCCATATTGTGACAACATGTCAGACCAAAAGAGCTAGCCAAAGCCTTATAGTAATGCAATCTATCTTAAACTGTGTGATGCCATGCATTATGCTTCATTTCTAAACCTTTGCTCAAGGAGCACACATAAGCAATTTAGAATGATAATTTTAACTGGTCGATCAACTTAACATGACCGTACTAAATCATCCAGAGCTTTTGATCAGTATTAAAAATGACAAGAATCCAGCACACACGTTAAACTAGCTCAATTTTCTATATTGTGACAAAATTAAAGACCGAAATAGCTACGATAAAGCCTCCAAGTAATCCAATCCATCCTAAACTGCCTTATGTCATGCATTACGCTTCATTTGTAAACATTTGCTCAATGAGCACCAATGATCAGTTTAGAATGATCAATTTAACTGGCCGATTAATTTGACATGTCCTCACTAAATCATTTTCAATTTTTGATTCAGAGTTCAAAATTATATGAATCCAATGTCCATGTTAAGCTAGCTCAATTTTCCATATTGTGACAACATTTGAGATAGAAAGAGCTAGAAAAAGCATCAAAGTAATCCAATCTATCATAAACTGCGTGATGCCATGCGTTATGCTTCATTTATATGCTTTTACTCAAGGGGCACCAATGATCTGTTTAGAATGATCAATTTAACTGGCAGATCAACTTGACATGTACGCACTAAATCGTCTTTGAATTTTATTTCAGTTCAGAATGACAGGAATCAAACGCCCACATTAGCCTTGTTTAATTTTCAATATTTTGGCAAAATTTAAGACCGAAATAACTACGACAAAGCCTACAAGTAATGGAATATATCCAATACTGTGTAATCCCATTTATTATGCTTCATTTGTAAACATTTGTTCAATCAGCACCAATTATTATTTTAGAATGATCAATTTATCTGAGCAATAAACTTGACATGTCCGCACTAAATTGTGTTTAACTTTTAATTCGGAGTTTAAAATGATAAGAATACAATGCCCAAGTAAAGTGAGCTCAATTTTCTATATTGTTTAAAAATTTATTACCAAAATAACTACGCCAAAGTCTCCAAGTAATCCAATCTATCCCAAACTGCGTGATGCCACGCAATATGCTTTATTTGTAAACATTTGCTCAATGAGCACCAATGATCAGTTTAGAATGATCAATTTAACTGGCCCATCAACTTGACATGTCCGTACTAAATCGTCTTTAACATTTGATTCATAGTTCAAATGACACGAATCCAACGCCCACATTAAGCTAGCTTAATTTTCTATATTGTTACAAAATTTAGACTGAAATAGCTATGACAAAGCCTCCAAGTAAACCAATCTATCCCAAAAAGTGTGATGCCATGCAATATGCTTCATTTGTAAACCTTTGCTCAATGAGCACCAATAATTAGTTTAGAATGATCAGTTTAACTGGCCGATCAACTCGATATATCACCATTAAATCACCTTTAACTTTTGATTCAGAGTTTAGAATGACATGAATCTAACGCCCAAGTAGAGCTAGCTCAATGTTTTATATTGTGACAAAATTTAAGACCAAAATAGCTACAACAAAGCCTCCAAGTGATTCAATATATCCCAAACTGTGTGATGCCATGCATCATGCTTAATTGATATGCCTTTACTCAAGGATCACCAATGATCAGTTTAGAATGATCATTTTAACTAGCTGATCAACTTGACATGTCCGCACTGAATCGTCTTTAACTTTTGATTTAGAGCTCAAAATGACATCAATCCAACGCCCGCGTTAAACTAGCTCAATTTTCTATATTTTGACAACATATGAGTCTGAAAGAGCTAGGAAAAGCCTCAAAGTAATCAAATATATCCTAAACTGCGTGATGTCATGCGTTATTTATAAGCTTTTACTCAAAGAGCACAAATGATCAGTTCATAATGATCAATTTAACTGGCCGATCAACTTGACATGTCCGAATCAAATTGTCTTTAACTTTTGATTCAGAGTTTAGAATTACTAGAATCCAACGCCCAAGTAAAGCTAGCTTAATTTTCTATATTATGAGTAAATTTAGGATCCAAATAAATACCACAAAGCTTCCAAGTAATCCAATATATCCCAACTGTGTGATGCGATGCATTATGCTTCATTTGTAAAGATTTGCCCAATGAGCACCAATGATCAGATATAATGATCATTTTCACAAGCCGATCAACTTGACATGTCCACAATCAATCATCTATAACTTTTGATTTAGAATTCAGAATGGTACGAATAACACGCCCACATTGAGCTACCTCAACTTTCTATATTGTGAAAAATTTAAGACCCAAGTAGCTATGACAAAGTCTTCTAGTAATTCAATCTATCCCAAACTACGTGATGCCATGCATTATGCTTCATTCGCAAAACCCTAGCTCAAAGAGCACCAATGATCAGTTTAGAATGATCAATTTAACTGGCCGATCAGCTTGAAATATCCACACTAAATCATCTTTAAATTTTTATTCAGAGTTCAGAATGACAAGAATCAAACGCCTATGTTAAGATAGTTCAGAATGACAAGAATTTCCGATGATACGCGCCGATAAGATATTTCAAATATTGAGTTTAATAGATTTAAAATTTTTAAACATATATGGTTTACGACTAAATGGTACACATTTCTAATGTTATATACTGGATAGTTTTTTTCAAAATAAACACTTTTATAAACATTTATAATATAAACCAAAAACCAATTTAAGGGACTTGTAGTCATCTCCCTAGTTAAATGGCAAGCTTTCAAAGTTATAATTAAATTCATAGATTATAGCAAACTTTTGGTTACTATCGTCAAAAAGGCGGCGAACTTTAACTAGCTTTGTGTACGGATCCAAAAAAACAATACTATAAACAATACTATGTAGATTGTTAGCTATAAACAAGCAAAACATAAACAAACATCAAAATCGGAATAAATAATTAATTATGAGAAAGGACTATTTCATATTATTTTAGTATATTTTTAAGAAACAAAATAACTCTGCATTACCAATTAATCTGGATATTTTTTAAATTCCTGAAAATTTATGAAATTACATTTTAGAAATAAAAATATTCACTTAACAAATAATAGAACCGTCTAAAATCCATCGGAAATATCAGACGGATTACCGATCACACTATAAGATACGAAAGAAATCCGTCGGAAATATCCTTTACCACGTGGATAGACAATTTGGCGAGCATGCAGAACTTTTGGTTTCCGTCGGAAATCTGTTGGTCCTTTTTGATGGGATGCCGACGATATGAAACTATACGCGGGAAAATAATTTATCACATGGGTTTCGCAAAAATAATTATTTTTTGCCGACGGATTTCCCATGGTTTTTGCCATCAGAAATATCGAATATAACCTACGACCCCACGACTTCTCCTTCAGTCTTCTCTCCCATTTAGAAAGGTCTCTTCTACTCCTGTTTGGAAATCCGCCTCCTCTCAGGTATTGGTAAGTGTAATCTCTGGAAATGTAAGTTTTGCCTTCACAACTTTGTAAGTTTTTCCGGAAATCGGATTTTTGTTTCTTCTTCGATCAACACGAACAATTACTTTCTTTTGCAAAATCAACCATGCCTTCATTTTTTGCTTATCCATGATTCACTCACATAATCGGATCTTCAATCCAATTGGGTCAAACATAAATTTGCAGCTCAATGTTTTTTGATTTGGATCATAGTAATCGATTGTCTTCTAGTTAATCGCAAATACAGTTGCCATCGCAATATATCATCAGTTTTAGTGTTGGTTATCCACCATTTACAATTTCGAATCATATTTCTCCATCTGAAAGTTTGAGATTTATTAACTTATCTTATGAAAGTTCAGGATAATGGTGTATGCGTTTGATTTTAATCGGGTTGTAAATTGGTTTTAAACGGGTTTTTGTTCGAATTGTTTATTTGGTTAATGCTAAATTGGTATCTAATAAACTGGTTGTATTAGTTTGTATTTTTGTTGGTTAATGCTAAATTGGTATTTTTTTTACTCAAATAAAGGAAGCAACAAATGTTCGTCGTTTCATGATTCATCAAACATAGTTCGCTTAACAAACTAACAAGTTCATTTCCTTTGCCCGATTCAAATCCTAGTAAATAGTAATCAATTCAAATCAACGTGAGAGTTGATGTTTTATTAGCGCTGTTCGTTTGTCTACCGCAGCGACCTGCGGTTAGACGCAACAATATTGTTGTTCGTTTGATCGCCGCAGGTTATCGCCGCAGGTTGTATCGCAATTGTTTGATCGCAAACGCTATAATTTCGCAGCGATTAAAAATTTTGATCACAGCTTTCTGCGGTCGACCGCAGCGTTTGACCGTAGGAACCTGTGGCAGTCAAACGAACAACGTTTGGCCGCATGAGGCAGCTGCGGCTACGAAACGAACATGCCTATTGTCATACCATAATAATCATCTTTTGAGCAGATAAACTTCCTTCCAAGTGTTCCCAACCATTGTAATCGCTTCTAATTTATTTTGGGAATAATAGTTTTAATCAATTTTCAAAAGGTTTTAATAATTGCAATTGGTATTTTTTTTTAGTTTGTATACATACAAGATTAATGGATATCAGTTTTTTTTTTAAATTTCGTGTAAATGTTTTAAGAAATAGTTGAATTGAATCATCCATTTAGGTGTTCAGTCACAAAATCTGAAACTAAAAATTCATTTCATATTAGTTTGTATTAGTTTAGACAGTTAAATATTATTATTAACACTCGTCGTATTGATGTAATAATAATATTTTTAAGGTCGTATCAAGTGTACCAACGTGGTGAGTTGTCTACTACGAGTTTTATACCAACTTAAGTTTCAGAATTTTGAAATGATTCTTTTTGACCAATGACAATTGAAAAATTGGTGCAGCAACCTGGTTGTGAACTTTTTACTTTTCTTGATACGAGGCGTTAAGGAAATTCGACATGGTATATTAAATTTTTTATAATTAGATTTAAAATTATTATTTTAACTCTTTTCTAATAAAATTTGTAGGTTTGGTATTTCAAATAACGGAATAAGTAAATCTATATTAAAGATGTTTCATTCTCTTTTGAAAAAACCGTATACACAATTTAGAGATATTCCGTATGAAAAACGTCAGATTTGGTTCAGGAAGTTTGCGGTACATTAATTTATTTTTACATATATAATTATTTAAACTATTTTTAGTAATATATAACTAAATTTCGCAACAAGAATTTACATAGGATCCCATGAACACAAAATTGATGGAAAAAGCTTTTCAAAAATAGACTGCTATACAATTTTCCGGCCACATGAACGACTGTAAACAAAAGTGAAAAAAGGGCAAAGACAAACCAAGAGGGATGAATGAGTCGGTTTGGAACGACTTTATTCATTATTGGGAATGTTCCAGCACTGAGGCCATCTTGAGTACTAATTCAGGAAATGGTCAGAGCGACCGAGGAGACAAAGGCATTTACATTCACATTGCTTGATCGACTAGTTTTCTATGACGAGTCGATCAATTGGTAAATTTATTATTATATTAATTTTATTTATTATTATTTGAATTTTTTTTAAATATTAATTTAGTATTTTTTCTTTTAGGCACAAGAATTTGAAGCGTCTCTAGATCAATTACAACTTCTCTAGGCTGTCCACACGAACAAAAAGACTAGTCGCATCCAAGATGGTCTCGTTAGTGAGATCATCAAAAAAGTGAAGAAGAAAAAAGTGATATTTTGTTTCAGCAATCTCAAGTTAGTTCTTTATTTTTGGTCACCGAATTACCTCGTTTTGAGATTAACCGTCTGGTTCTTGATTTAAATATGATTTCTTTTTTTATTTCTTTTTATATTTAATATTATAATATTTTTAATAAATTTTTTTTGTTTTTATAGGAAGTATCATTTCTAATGGTCGTCATGCAGGACTCGGCAGAGTTGTAGATACCGATGGTGCAACATCTATGGCTGAAAATGAGGAGAATGCACAACTCAAAGAAAAAATGTCGACTATGGAGATAGATATGATGAACCTTAAATATTTTGTAGAAATTATAAAAACCAAATTCCCTGATGAATTTTGTTCTCCTACTTCTCCTCCTCCAATATAATTTGTAGATTTTAAAACAATTAAACTTTAAATATTATTATATTTATAATTTGAAATATTATTTTTATTTAATTGTTTTAATATTTTTATTAAATATTTAAAAATTTTAATTAAATTTAATAATTAAAAAATGTTATTTTCATTAAATATATATATTTTAAAATATTTAATGAATAATTTTTTTTAAATAATTATTCAAATTGTTTTTTCAATTGTTTGGTTAGTTCCAACGGATGTAGTCGTCGAAAATTACCGACGGAATTGTGTCCGTCGGGAAGCTTATTTCATCGCGACACCGTTGGTTCACTCCCGACAGGTGAAAACCATCGGGATATACCGTCGGTTGTAATTCCCGACGGCATCGGTCATCGAAAGTCGTCGACGGCCTAACTGACTAAATCCATCGCAAATGCATCGGTAATTTCCGACGGACTGGAACATCGAATATCCGTCGGTATTTGCCGATTGCTACTTTTATCGTAAACCCGTTGGTAATTTCCGACGTACCCGTCCCATCGAATATCCGTCGGCATTTGCCGACGGCTACTCTTATCGAAAACTTGTCGGTAATTGCAGATGGAAGTGACCCATCGAATATCCATCGGTATTTCCGACAGCTTTCTTTATCAGAAACCCATCGCTAATTCCCGACAAATTCCCGACAGAAATTGGTTTCCAACGAAATAGTCCCAACGGATACCTTTTGTTGGAAACTCGACGAGAATTTATATTTCCAACGGATTGCCAACGAATTTCATCATCGGAAAATCGATGTTTTCTTGTAGTGTATTGTGACAAAATTTAAGACCAAAATATCTACGACAAAGCCTCCATGTAATCCAATCTATCCCAAACTGCGTGATGTCATGCATTATGATTCATTTATACGCCTTTACTCAAGGATTACCAATGATCAGTTTAAAATGATCTTTCATCTAGCTGATCAACTTGATCAAAAGTCAATAACGCCTTTACTCAAGGATTACCAATGTCCACACTAAATAGTCTAATATAGAAAATTGAGCTAGGTTAATGTGGGTGATGGATTCATGTCATTCTGAACATTAATCAAAAGTTACGGACGATTTAGTGCGGACAAGTTATGTTTACCGGCCTAGTTAAATTGATCATTCTAAACTGATCATTGGTGCTCATTGAGCAAAGGTGTACAAATGAATCATAATGGATGGCATCACGCAGTTTGGGATAGATTCCATTGTTTGGATGCTTTGTCGAGCTACTTTGGTCTTGAATTTTGTCAATATAGAATATTGAGCTAGCTTGACGTGGGCATTATGAACTCTAAAAAAAAATTACAAACGATTTAATATCGACATGTCAAGTTGATCGGCCAATTAAATTGAGCATTCTAAACTGATCATTAGTGCTCGTTAAGTAAAGGCTCCTAGAGTAAAGCATAATGCCTGGCATCGCTTAACGTGGGCGTTGGAATTGTGTCATTCTAAACTCTAAATCAAAATTTACGGACGACTTAGTGCGTACATGTGAAGTTGATTGTGTAGTTCAAAAGATTATTCTAAACAGATCATTGGTGCCACTTTAGTAAAGGCTTATAACTTAAGCATAATGGGTTGGCACCATGCAATTTGGGATATATTGATCTACTCGGAGGCTTTGTCGTAGCTATTAAGGTCCTAACTTTAGTCACAATATAGAAAATTGAACTAGCTTAACGTGGGCGTTGGATTCATGTCACTCTGAACTATAAAGCAAAAGTTACTGGCAATTTAGTGCGGACATGTCCAGTTTATCGGCTAATTAAGTTGATCATTCTAAACTGATCATTCTAAAATGATCATTAGTGCTCCTTGATTAAAGGCCTATAAATGAAGTATAAAGCATGGCATCGCGTACATTAGGATGCATTGGATTACTTGAATGCGTTGTGATAGTTCTTTTAGTCTAATTTGTTGTCACAATATAGCAAATCGAGCTATATTAACGTTGGCATTGGATTCGTGTCATTCTGAACTTTAAATCAAAAGTTACAGACAATTGAATGCGTACATGTCAAGTTGATCGACCGGTTAAACTGATCATTCTAAACTGATAATTGGTGCTCCTTGATTAAAGGCTTATAAACGAAGCATAATGCATGGAATCACGCAGTTAGAAATACATTGGATTTTTTGGACACTTTGTCGTATCTATTTTGATCTTAAATTTTGTCACAAAATAGAAAATTGAGCTAGCTAAAGGTGGGCGTTGGATTAATGTAATTCTGAACTCTAAATCAAATGTTACGGACGATTAACTGCGGACATGTCAAGTTTGTCGTCTAGTTAAATTGATCACTCTAAACTAATCACTGGTGCTCGTTGAGCAAATGTTTACCATGGAAGAATAATACATGGCATTACGCAGTTTTGGATAGATTGGATAACTTGGAAGCTTCTTCATAGGTATTTCGGTCTTAACTTTTGTCACAATATAGAATTTGGAGCTAGCTTAACATGGACGTTGGATTCGTGTCATTCTGAACTCTAAATCAAAAGTTACTGAGGATTTAGTGCGTACATGTCAAGTTGATCAGCCAGTTAAACTGATCATTTTAAACTGATCATTGGTGCTCCTTGATCAAACGCTTATAAATAAAGTTACGGACGATTTAGTGTGTACATGCATGGCATCAGGAAGTTTGGGATCAATCGGATTACTTGGACATTTTGTCCTATCTATTTTGGTCTTACATTTTGTCACAATATAAAAAATTGAACTATAATAAAGTTGGCGTTGGATTAATGTAATTTTGAATTTTAAATCAAAAGTTATGGAAGATTTAGAGTGTACCTTACAAGTTTATCGGCTAGTTAAGTTGAGCATTCTAAACGGATCATTGGGGCTCATTGAGCAAATGTTAACCATGGAAGCAATAATGCATGGCATCACGCATTTTGGGATAGATTGGATAACTTGGAGCCTCTGTTGTAGCTATGGCGGTTTTAAATTTTGTCACAATATAAAATATTAAGCTAGCTTAACGTGGACACTGGATTCCTGTTATTCTGAACTCTAAATCGAAAGTTACATATGATTTAGTGCGTACATGTCAAGTTGATCGGCGAGTTAAAATGATCATTCTAAACTGATCATTGGTGCTCCTTGATTAAACGCTTATTAATGAAGCATAATGCATGACATCACGTAGTTTAGGATAGATTGGATAACTTGAAGGATTTGTGGTAGCTCTTTCGTACTGCTCCTTTAGTTTAGGTTCTTTGCTGGCCATGCTCACATCATCCTGCCCCAGTTGAGAAGAATTTTACCTCAAATCAGTTTCATCGTACTTATGAACCGTGGACTTGGCTTGTTTACAAGTTACACATCTTTGGGAAGCTTTTTTGACATCACTCCTCGTATGTGGCCAAAAGAAATGTTTCTGTAGTACATTCAATGACTTTGGCAAGCTTTTTTGACATCACGTAGTTTAGGATAGATTGGATAACTTGAGGCTTTGTGGTAGCTCTTTGTGGTAGCTCTTTCGTACTGCTCCTTTAGTGTAGGTTCCTTGCTGGCCATGCTCACATCATCCTGCCCCAATTGAGAAGAATTTTACCTCAAATCTGTTTCATCGTGCTTATGAACCGTGGACTTGGCTTGTTTACAAGTTACACATCTTTGGCAAGCTTTTTTGACATCACTCCTCGTATGTGGCCAAAAGAATTGTTCCTGTAGTACATTCAATTTCTTTGCCACGACAAATTGACCCATAAGACCACCTGTAGCATAGCTTTGCCACGCATGAGCTTCCTTAACCAATAAATCTCGCAAATAAGAGTTAGATACACATAGGCGAGTTTCATAGAATAAGAACCCATCACTCTTAAAGTATTTTCCAGCACCAAATTTCTCACAAGCAGCATAAATCTTTTTAAAGTCAGCATCAGTATCATATAATTCCTTGATTTGTTGAAACTCTAGCAGCCTAACTTTTTAAAGAGTTCAAGAGAACATATTGTAAAGACGAGAATATTGAAAAACACTTAAGCACACAACAACTTGTGCAATCAATCTTATTGCGTATTAGGAATCATTGAAACAAAGTTCTTACAACTTGTTTAATCAGAATTACACGACACCACACACTGACTCGTCACTGACAAATTCCTATATACCTGTACTCTCTTTGTTCACACACCAATTTCTGTGCAGCCGACAGTATGGTATTCTTCTTCTCAGCCGACACCAATTCCTAGCTACCTCATACACATATTTATATATGTGTGTATCTCTAGGGTTTCTGTCTTATGGCTGAATATTACACAATATTCACCACATCTTACTTGACTTATTCAGAAATCCCTTTTCCTTACACAAGAGATGTTAACTCATCTCCAATGAAGTTGTGCCACATCATCCGTTTTAATCTTCCACATAGAACTCAAGTGCATTGCACAAAACTTGTGCTAACAATCTCCCTCTTTATCATTGAGTTTTATAACTCAAGCTTACTATCTATATAACTAGAGAAACATCAGTTCAAACTCCCCCTTAATCAAGTACTTTCACTCTTCAATCTCCCCGTGCTTGAGTGATGAAACTCAATGAAAAAATTTAAATCAATCTAACAAACATCTCGCTCCAGGTCGTTTAATCCAATACTTTTTCCATTGTCATGAATCTCTTATGTGTATTGGACACTCACACATAGTGTTTTTAGCTGAGTTATTTCGATGACCTAGAACTCGTGTGGTTTCCTCTTTGGTAGGTTCGTGATCAACTGATTCATCACTCTCAACGGGTGTTTTGTGATTAGGTTTGTGTAATATACTCAAGTTGCACACAAGTTCACAATTTAACCCAACTTGTGGCTTAAGGTACAGAACCCATTTGTCAATCCACACCATATGATATCTTTTAGGTTCAGGATAGCACTTACCTTCAGCCCAAGTCCTTTTGATGCGTGCTTGAAAGGCTCTACACTTCTGCCGGATATGCCCCTTCTTTCCACAATGGTATCATCCCTTGTGTATGAGTCCTATGTAACCAATTCCTGTAGGATTTCTTACCGCCTTAACTGAGCTTTTGACAGCAGGATGATTCTCCCATTCACTGTCATGTCTTTGAGCATCAACACCTTTAACAAAGTTCATCAAGTTAGTGCTCTCACCCTTGGAACTTGGACCTTCATTATCTGCATATCCTGTGTAACCTTGTCCCCAGTTGTGTTGAGGATATCTCCCCATGGCTAAAATCTGATCCAATGACGCATACCCTTTGTTCAGCATTCAAACCTTCTTGTAGTTCTCTGTTAGATCATGTTCCAGCACTTTGCTCTTATCCCTTTCCTGATGTAGCAACTCATTCATCTCATTCAACTTTGTTTCCAACATCTGGATCGTCTCCGTCTCTGGATGTTAATGTTGCACACAGTTTGCTGCTTGCACATAATGAGTTTCTGCCATGTTTGTGTAGTTGCTACTCTCTAGCTACAGAAAATTTACTTTTGCTTCCAACATTGATTTATCATTGACCAACTCTTGATCATTTTCATAATCACTATTTGATGCAACAGTATTTTCGTGTGTTACACTAGACACTTCAAACTCATGTTCTTTAATTTCTTCCTCAAGATATGTTACTCCATGCAAGACCACCATATTTATACCTATGTTTCTTTCTGACTCTATATCATTATTACTGAAAGCCATCTTCTTCTTCCTTTCTTGCGTGTTTGCACAATTTGCTTTTGTGTGACCATAATCGTTGCACTGATTACACTTGATTCTTCTTCCTTTGAATGACAGAAAAACAGATTTAAAAAGTCCAATACCATGACATTTATAACATTCAACATCATACCCTTTATGAAATTCTTCCTTTCTTGATAGCTTCTTTGTGAATGTGTGACACAAACGATCCACGTTTTCTTCAAGTTTTCGAAACATCAAATGCATAATATTTTCAAGTTTCTGATATTTGTGTCTATCTTTATCAACTATAAACACATTATCTTCTACAAATTTCGTATCCTTAGATTCCATTTCAATCTCTTCAGCTTGTAGCATCCCTACTATCTCCTCAAACTTGTCAAACTTGAGTTGTCATTTTTATAACAGCTTCCAATGCAACAAACTTAGCCGGTAAACAACGCAAAAGTTTCTTACCAACTTTGCGTCTTTGTATTGTTTACCCAACACTTGCGCTTCATTTGCAATAGATCTAAGATTGGCACAAAAATCTATTATTTTCTCATTATCGCTAATCTGAATGTTTTCGAATTTAGATGGCAACAAATCCAGCATTGTCCTCCCATTATTCGTCGTACCTTCAAACATGTTTTGTAGTATATTCTATGTCGCTTTAGCTGATTCACACCCTTGTATCATCTCAAATTGTCTTCTTCCCACAGATTTGAAAATTGCGTTTAATGCAATTAAATTAAACTTTGATACCTTTTTCTGTTGTTGTCCACCTTTTTCTGGGTTTGACTACTTTATCTCCATTTTCATATATAAAATATGGTTCTTCCCAAGCACACTCAACAACCATCCAAGCGTCTTCATCAATTTCACGTATCTTATCATTCATCCTCACTTTCCAGTATCCATAATTTGCCGCATCTAACAAGATAGGATTTTGAATATCGAGTAGTTGTGCAGCTGTCACCATATTTCCTTTTAGGATCTCATCTGTGTTCAAAGAATCGTCCTCAGACTAGGTATCCCGCTCTGATACTAATTTTAAAGACGAGAATATAGAGAAACACTTAAACACACAACAACTTGTGCAATCAATCTTATTGCATATTAGGAATCGATTAAACAAAGTTCTTACAACTTTTTTAATCAGAATTACACGACATCACTCACTGACTCCACACTGAAAAATTCATATCTACCCTTTCTCACTCACAACAACAGTTGTGTACTCTCTTTGTTCACACACCAGATTTCTGGGCAACCGACAGTATGGTCTTCTTCTTCTTCTCAGAACAACGACAACCCTAGCAGCTACCTCATACACATATTTATATATGTGTGTATCTCTAGGGTTTCTGTCTTATGGCTGAATATTACACAATATTCACCACATCTTATTTGCCTTCTTCGGAAACCCCCTTTCCTTACACAAGCCTTGTTAACTCATCTCGAATAAGATTGTGCAACATCATCCATTTTAATCTTCCCACATAGAACTCAAACGCATTGCACAAACCTTGTGCTTACACATACCTCCGAGAAAGAGCATCGGTTACTATATTCTCTTTACCTTTCTTGTACTTGATCACATAAGGGAAGGTTTCAATGAATTCAACTCACTTTGCATGTTTCTTGTTCAGCTTTTGTTGCCCTTTGAGGTGCCTGAGTGATGTTTGAATAACAAACTCCTTCGGTCAAAGATAATGTTGCCACGTTTGTAAGGTCTCTCCAAGCTTTTCACTAAAGTAGGCTATGGAATTTCTTAACTACATAAGAACACCATCAATACCAATTCCTGAGGCATCAACATTAAATTTCAAAAGTTTTATCAAAGTTAGGAAGAGATAGCAATGGGGAGTGTGTGAGCTTGTCTTTCAAGGTTTGGAATGCTTCTTCCTGTGCTTGCTCCAATTTAAAACCCACATTCTTTTCGATAACCTCAGTGAGTGGAGTTGCTAGAGTGCTAAAGCCTTTGACAAATATCCGGTAAAACCCAGCAAGACCATGGAAACTCTTTCATTATCCGACACTCTCTAGGCTCGGCCACTCCTTGATTGCTTTTATCTATTCGTCATCGATCTTCATACCATCTGTACTCACTAAAAAACCTAAGAAAACAAGGTTATCAGTTCCAAACGTACATTTCTTAACATTATCATATAAGATTTCCTTTCTAAGTACTTCAAAAACTTTTCGAAGATGTTCAACATGCTCATCTAAGCTTCGACTATAAACTACAATGACATCGAAGTACACTACAAAAAAATGACCTATGAATGCTCTAAGAACATGGTTCATCTATCTCATGAAATTGCTAGGTGCATTTGTTAATCAAAATGGCATTACTAACCACTCATCTAATCCAAGTTTAGTTTTAAATGTAGTTTTCCACTCATCACCTTCTTTCATCCTAATTTGATGGTATCCACTTTTAAGATCTACCTTAGAGAAGATGCAAGAACCACGCAATTCATCAAGCATATCATCTAGTCTAGGAATAGGGTGACGATACTTAACAGTGATATTGTTGATGGCTCTGCAATCAACACACATCCTCCAGCTGCCAACTTTCTTTAGGACAAGAAAAACAGGCACAACACATGGGCTCATGCTTTCGCGTATATGTCCTTTCTCCATGAGTTCACTGACTTGTTGTTGAAGCTCATTGGTCTCTAGGGGATTGGTTCAGTATGATGGCTTGTTAGGAAGAGAAGCTCCTGGTAGGAAGTCGATTTGGTGCTCTATTCCTTGAATTTTTGGTAAGCCTTGCGGATGTTCCTCCGGAAACACATCCTGAAATTCTTCCAAAAGAAGTTTAATTTTGCTAGGCAAATCCTGCATAGATTGATTAGTACTAAAGCTTTCTTTAAGCACAAAGAGTAGGTGTCGTAAGTGACTTCCTGGATGAGGCTTGATCGTAAGATTGTCCAGCTGCTTGGTGGGAGGTTTGGTCAATTGTTTGGGCTTAGGTTCAGCTTGAGTTTTGTTCTTTTTCAAAACTATTTGATCTAGTTGAACCTCCTGTGAGGATAAGGGTACTAGGATGTTCTTTTTACCCTTAAACTCAAATGAATACCTATTAGTAAACCCATCATGTATCACTCTCCTATCCGATTGCCAAGGTCTCCCAAGTAAGATATGACTAGCACCCATGGGTAAGATGTCACACAATACCACGTCTTCACACTTTCCTATGGACAAGGGAACTAAGACCTGGTTCACTACTCCTAAGTCTCCCTCATCATTAAGTTATTGTAACTTATAGGTTTAGACCTTTTACTAACCTCAAGCCGTAGCTTTTCTACCATAGTCTCACTCGCAACATTTATATAGCTACCCCATCAATCACTAAGCTACAAACCTTATCCTTAACTAGACAGCGAGTGTGGAATAGGTTCTCTCTTTGCTCATTCTTTTCTGCATTAGTTTGTACCTTAAAGGCTCTCCTAGTGACTAAGAGTTGACCTACGTGTGGTATGGCTACATTCTCCTCTAAAGACTCAGCATCCGATTGGTCCTCTTCCGATTCTACCTCACCATTAGCCCTAATAATATGGTTCTCTTATTGGTACATTCTCCACAGTAGTGACCAAAACCCTTACACTTAAAACACTGAATCTCCCTAGTTTTGGTGCTAGAACTCTTATCTATGCCATTAAGTTTCGAATCTTCATCCTGAGGTTTAGGGAATGGTTTGTAATCCTTACTAGACTTATGATCCTTAGATTGACTAAACCTAATGGAGCTAGTTCCAGGTTTAGCGTTCTTTCTCTTAAGTTGTTTCTCAATGGCTTTATGAAGAAGATTTTCTAGTTCGACATAATGGTGGACCTCTAGCCTATCTATGATCTCACTATTGAGGCCGCCCATAAACCTGGCCATAGTGGCTTCACTATCCTTTTGAATATCAGCCCTAAGCAAAAAGGTTTTCATCTCCATAAATTACTCTTCTAAGGACCTACTTCCTTGAGATAGATTCGTAAGCTTAAGATGTAGCTCCCTATGGTAATGACTAGGTATAAAACTTCTCATCATGATGACTTTCACCTAGTTCCACAAATCTATAGGAAAATCCCCACCCCTTCTCTTAGAAGTAACTAATTTATCCCACCAACTTAGAGCATAGTCCTTAAACGCAGTTGAGGCTACCTTAACCGTATTCTCTGGAGTGTATTCTATACAATGAAAGACTATTTCTATCTTCTTTTCCCATTCTAGGTATTTCTCAGGATCATTGGTTCCATGTAAAGAGGGAATTTTGATCTTAAGGCCAGCTAAAGGGTCGCGAGGGTTAGGTTGATTATTCCTAGGCATCCGGTCTTCTTATGGCCTTCTTCTCCTAGATTGGTTTGACCTAGATGAGTGACAGTAATATTGCTCAGTATCAGAAGGTGGTTGGTGTCTCCTCAGTCCTTCATTGATGGATCTTTCTATCTCAGCCCTCATGGTTGCCATACTTTCATTCATCCTGGCTTTAAAGGAATCAAGGAGTTGTTTGTTGGGGGTTGAGGATTCCTCTCCATTGTTTGTTCCCACCATGGTTCCTGACAAATGCAGACCAATAAACAAGTAAAATGCTCAAAGTAGAACACAAACTATAACAAACAAATCGCAAAAGACAAAGACACAAAGAGAAAAAAACAAACATTTTAATATCAAAAACTTCTTCTTCGTCTCATTTGATCACCTCTTTGATTAAGGATTTTGGATCATCATCCCATTCCTCTCAAAAGCCGAAACTCTAAGGGCTGTTCATCTACCTTGGAACTTTCACTTCATTCCACGTCTTGCCCAATGTGTCTGGTTTTCATCATTTACACAGAGCAAGCTGATAGTCTAAGGATCTTCTACCATTCTTGAGAATTATCACTCATTCCAAAAAAGTTCTCGAGACCATCATTCTTCAAGATCATGGATTCACCATCTTCTTCACTTCCAATCCACATTCGGTTTACTATCATTTGCAAAACCTCTTGGAGTCATTCGGGGACTTGATCCTAACCAGGATCACATCAAGATTAGATAACTTGGAGGCTTTGTCATAGCTATTTTGGTCTTAAATTATGTCATAATTTTGAAAATTGAGATAGCTTAACGTGGGCGTTGCATTCGTGTCATTCTGAACTCTAAATAGAAAGTTACGGAAGATTTAGTGCAGACATGTCAAGTTGATCGGCCAGTTAAAATGATCCTTCTAAACTGAACATTGGTGCTCCTTAAGTAAAGGCTTATAAATGAAGCATAATGCATGACATCACGCAGGTCGGGATACATTGGATTACTTGGAAGCTTTGTAGTAGTGATTTCAGTCTCAATTGTTGTCACAATATGGGAAATTGAGCTAGCTTAATGTGGGCGTTGGACTGATGTCATTTTGAGCTCTAAATCAAATGTCAAAGACGATTTAGTACAGACATTTCCAGTTGATCAGCTAGTTAAAATGATCATTCTAAACTTATCATTGGTGCACGTTGAGTAAAGGCTTATAATAAAGCATAATGCATGACATCACGCAGTTCAGGATAGATTGGATTACTTGGAGAATTTGCCAGAGCTATTTCGGTGTTAAATTTTATCACAATATAGAAAATTGAGCTAGCTTAACGTGGATGTTTGCTTCGTGTCATTCTGAACTCTAAATCAAAAGTTACAAACGATTTAGTGCTGACATATCTAGTTGATCGGCCAGTTAAAATGATCATTCTAAACTGTTCATCGGTGCTCCTTGAGTAAAGGCTGATAAATGAAGCATAATGCATGTCATCATGTAGGTTGGCATAAATTGGATTACTTGGAGGCTTTTTCGTAGCTCATTCACTATGAAATGTTGTCACAATATCGAAAATTGATCTAGCTTAATCTGAGCGTTGGACTCATGTCATTTTGAGCTCTAACTCAAAAGTTAAAGACGATTGAATTTGGGCGTGTCAAGTTGATCAGCTAGTTAAAATGATCATTCTAAACTGTTCATTGCTGCTCACTAAGTAAATGCGTATAAATGAAGCACATAATGCATACCATCACGCAGTTTGGGATAGAATGGATAACTTGGAGGATTCTTCGTTTCTATTTCGATCTTAAATTTTGTCACAAGAAAATTGACCGAGCTTAACGTAGGTGTTGGATTCGTGTCATTTTGAACTGTAAATCAAAAGTTACAGACCATTTAGTGTGGACATATCAATTTGATCGGCAGTTAAAATTATCATTCTAAACTTATCAATGGTGCTCCTTGATTAAATGCTTATAAATGAAGCATAATGCGTGTCATCACATAGTTTGGTATACATTGGATTACTTGGAGGCTTTGTCATAGCTCTTTCAGTCTCAAATGTTGTCACAATATTGAAAATTGAGGTAGATTAATGTGGCATTGGATTCATGTCATTTGAGTTCTAAATCAAAAGTTAAAGACGATTTAGTGTGGACATGTTAAGTTGATCAGCTAGTAAAAATGACCATTCTAAACTTATCATTGGTGGTTCTTGAGTAAAGGCTTGTAAATAAAGCATAATGCATGGCATCACGCACGTTGGGATACATTGGATTACTTGGAGGCTTTTTAGTAGCGATTTCAGTCTCAAACGTTGCCACAATATGGGAAATTGAGATAGCTTAATGTGGGTGTTGGAATCATGTCATTTTGACCTCTAAATCAAAGGTTAATGACGATTATTTATGACAAGTCAAGTTGATCAGCTTGTTAAAATGTTCATTCTAAACTGTTCAATGGTTGTCATTGAATAAAGGCGTATAAATGAAGCACATAATGCATAGCATCACACATTTTGGGATATATTGGATTACTTAGAGGCTTTGTCTTAGCTATTTCGATATTAAATTTTGTCACAAGAAAATTGAGCGAGCTTAAAGTGGGTGTTGGATTCGTTTAATTTTGAACTATAAATCAAAAGTTACAGAGGATTTAGTGCCGACATATCAAGTTGATCAGCCAGTTAAAATGATCATTCTAAACTGATCATTGGTGCTCCTTGATTAAAGGCTTATAAATGAAGCATAATGCATGGCATCACGTAGTTTGGGCTACATTGGATTACTTAGAAGCTTTGTCGTAGCTCTTTTGGTCTCAAATGTTATCACAATATGGAAAATTGAGCTAGCTTAACGTGGGCGTTGGATTCAAGCCATTTTGAGCTATAAATCAAAAGTTAAAGACGATTTATTGTGGACATGTCAAGTTGATCAGCTAGTAAATATGATCTCTCTGAACTGATAATTGGTGCTCCTTGAGTAAAGGATTATAAATGAAGCATAATGCATTGCATTACGTAGTTTGGGATAGATTGGATTACTTGGAGGCTTTGTCGTAGCTATTTTGGTAATAACTTTTTCACAATATAGAAAATTGAGATAGCATAACGTGGTGTTGGATTCGTGTCATTCTGAACTGTAAATCAAAAGTTACGGAAGATTTTGTGCAGTCATGTTAAGTTGATTGGCAAGTTAAAATGATCACTCTAAATTGATCATTCTTGCTCCTTGACTAAAGCCTTATAAATAATGCATAATGCATGGCATAACAAAGTTTGGGATACATTGGATTACTTGGAGACTTTTTGTAGCTCTCTCGGTCTCAAATTGTTTTAGAATATAGAAATTGAGCTATCTTAATGTGGATGTTGGACTCATGTCATTTTGGGCTCTAAATCAAAAGTTAAAGACGATTTACTGCGGACATGTCAAGTTGATCAGCTAGTTAAAAAGATCATTCTAAATTGATCATTGGTGCTACTTGAGTAAACATAATGCATGTCATAGCGCAGTTTGAGATATATTAGAATACTTGGAGGCTTTTTTGTAGCTCGTTCAGTCTAAAATGTTGTCACAATATGGAAAATTGAGCTAACTTAACGTGGGCGTTGGAATCATGTCATTTTATGCTTTAAATTAAAATTTAAAGACATTTATTTTGGACAAGTCAAATTGATCAGCTAGTAAAAATGATCATTTTAAACTGTTTATTGGTGCTTATTGAGTAAAGGCGTATAAATGAAGAACATACTGCATATCATCACGCAGTTTGGGAAAGATTGGATTACTTGGACGCTTTGTCGTAACAATTTCGATCTTAAATTTTTTCTTAAGAAAATTGAGCGAGCTTAAAGTGGCGTTGGATTCGTATCATTTTGAACTCTAAATCAAAAGATATGGACTACTTAGGGCCGATAGGTCAAGTTGATCGGCCAGTTAAAATGATCATTTTGAAGTGATCATTGTTGCTGCTTGATTAAAGGCTTATAAAAGAAGGATAATGCATGGCATCATGTAATTTGGGTTACATTGGATTACTAAGATGCATTGTCGTAGCTCTTTCGGTCTCAAATGTTGTCACAATATAGAAGATTGAGCTAGCTTAACGTGGGCATTGGATTCATGTCATTTTGAGCTCTAAATCAAAAGTTAAAGACTATTAATTGTGCACATATCAAGTGTATCATGTAGTTGAAATGATCTTTCTGAACTGATCAATGGTGCTCATTGAGTAAAGGCGTATAAATGAAGCATATAATGCATAGTATCACGCAGTTTGGGATACATTGGATTACTTGGAGGCTTTGTCTTAGCTATTTCGATCTTAAATTTTATCACAAGACAATTGAGCGAGCTTAAAGTGGGTGCTGGATTTGTATCATTTTGAACTGTAAATCAAAAGTTATGGAGGATTTAATGTCGTTATATCAATTTGATCGGCCAGTTAAAATGATCGTTCTAAACTGATCATTGGTGCTCCTTGATTAAAAGCTTATGAATGAAGCATAGTGCATGGAATCACGTAGTTTGGGCTATATTGGATTACTTAGAAGCTTTGTCGTAGCTCTTTCGGTCTCAAATGATGTCACAATATGAAAAATTGAGCTAACTTAATGTGGGCTTTGGATTCATACCATTTTGAGCTATAAATCAAAAGTTAAAGACGATTTATTGTGGACATGTCAAGTTGATCATCTTGTTAAGATTATCTTTCTGAGCTGATCATTGCTGCTCCTTTAGTAAAGGCATATAAATGAAGCATAATGCATGGCATTACGTAGTTTGGGATAGATTGGATTACTTGGAGGCTTTGTCTTAGGTATTTCGGTCTTAAAGTTTTTTCACAATATAGAAAATTGAGGTAGCATAATGTTGTCACAATATGGAAAATTGAGCTAGTTTAACATTGGCGTTGGAATCATGTCATTTTGAGTTCTAAATCAAAATATAAAAACGATTATTTCTTACAAGTCAAGTTGATCAACTAGTTAAAATGATCATTCTAAACTGTTCATTGGTACTCATTGAATACAGACGTATAAATGAATCACATAATGCATAGCATCACGCTGTTTGGGATAGATTGGATTACTTGGAGGCTTTGTGGTAGCTATTTTGATCTTAAAGTTTGTCACAAGAAAATCGAGTGAGCTTAAAGTGGGTGTTGCATTTGTATCATTTTGAACTCTAAATCAAAAGTTACGGATGATTTAGTGACGACATGTCAAGTTGATTGGCCAGTTAGAATGATCATTCTAAACTGATCATTTGTGCTCCTTGACTAAAGTCTTATAAATGAAGCATAACGCATGGTATCACGTAGTTTGGGATACACTGGATTACTTGGAGGCTTTGTCGTAGCTCTTTCGGTCAAAAATGTTGTCACAATATGGAAAATTGAGCTAGCTTAACGTGGGCGTTGGATTCATGTCATTTTGAGCCTAAATCGAAAGCTAAAGACGATTTATTGTGGAAATGTCAAGTTTATCAGCTAGTTAAGATGATCTTTCTAAACTAATCATTGGTGCTACTTGAGTAAAGGCTTATAAATGAAGCATAATGCATGACATCACGCAGTTTGGGATAGATTGGATTACTTGGAGGCTTTCTCGTAGCTATTTCGGTCTTAAATTTTGTCACAATATAGAAAATTGAGGTAGCATAACGTGGGTGTTGGATTCGTGTCATTCTGAACTATAAATAAAAAGTCACAGACGATTTAGTGCGGACATGTCGAGTTGATTGGTTAGTTAACATGATAATTTTAAACTAATAAGTGGTGCTTCTTTAGTAAAGGCTTATATATGAAGAAAAATGCATGGCATCACGCAGTTTTGAATAGATTGGATTACTTGTACGCCTTGTCTTATCTATTTCGATGTTAAATTCAGTTATAATATAGAAAATTGAGCTAGTTTAACGTGGGCGTTCGATTCGTGTAATTCTTAACTCTAAATCAAAAGTTATGGACGATTTTGTGCGGACATGTCAAGTTCATCGGACAGTTAAAATGATAATTCTAACTGATCATCGGTGCTCCTTTAGTAAAGGCTTATAAATAAAGCATAATGCATGTCATAACGCAGTTTGGGATACATTGGATTAAATGGAGGTTTTTTCGTAGCTCTTTCAGTCTCAAATGTTTTACAATATAGAAAATTGAGCTAGCTTAACGTGGACATTAGAATCATGTCTTTGTGCTCTAAATCAAAAGTTAAAGATGATTTAGTGGGGACATGTCAAGTTCATCAGCTAGTTAAAATGATCATTTTAAATTGAGTAATCATTACTGCGGACATGTGAAGTTGATCGGACAGTTAAAATGATCATTATAAACTAATCATTAGTGCTTATTCAGTAAAGGCTTATAAATGAAGCATAATGCATGGCATCACGCAGTTTAGGATATATTGGATTACTTGGAGGTTTTTTCGTAGGTATTTCGGTCTTAAATTTTGTCACAATATAGAAAATTGTGCTCTCTTAAAGTGGGCGTTGGATTCGTATCATTTTGAACTCTTAATCAGAGTTACGGACGATTTAATGCCGACATGTCAAGTTGATCGGCCAATTAAAATGATCGTTTTAAACTGATCATTGCTGCTACTTGAGTAAAGGCTTATAGATGAAGCATAATGCAAGGTATAACGATGTATTGGATACATTGGATTACTTTAAGGCTTTACTGTAGCTCTTTAGTCTTAATTTTTGTCACAATATAGAAAATTGATCTAACGTAACGTGGGTGTTGGAATCGCGTCATTCTGAACTCTAAAAAAAAGTTATGGATGATTTAATTTGTACATGTCAAGTTGAGCGGCCAGTTAAAATGATCATTCTAAACTGATTAATTGTTCTCCTTGAGTAAAGGCTAATAAATGAAGCATGATGCGTGGCATAACACAGTTTGTGATACATTGGATTACTTAGAGGATTTTTCGTAGCTCTTTCACTTTCAAAAGTTATCAGAATATGGAAAATTGAGCTAGCTTAACGTGAGAATTGAACTCATGTCTTTTCGAGCTCTAAATCAAAAGTTAAAGACGATTTATTGTGGGCATGCGAAGGATAACAGCTAGTTAAAATGATCGTTCTAAGCTGATCATTGGTGATTATTGACTAAAAGTTTATAAATCAAGCATAATGCATGTCATCACGCAGTTTGGGATAGATTGGATTACTTGTAGGTCTTGTCGTAGCTATTTGGATGTTAAATTCTGTCATAATATAGAAAATTGAGCTAGGTTAACGTGTGCATTGGATTCTAAATAAAAAGCCACAGAAGATTTAGTGTGGGCATTGTATTCGTGTAATTCTGAACTCTAAATCAAAATATATGGAAGATTTAGTGCGGACATGTCTAGTTAGTCGGCAAGTTAAAATGATCATTCTAAATTGATCATTGGTACTCCTTGAGAAATGGCTTATAAATGAAGCATAATGTATGTCATAACGCAGTTTGGGATACATTGGATTACTTGGAGGTTTTTTGTAGCTCTTTCAGTCTCAAATTTTTTCACAATATAGAAAATTGAGCTAGCTTAACGTGGACGTTGGAATCATGTCATTTTTCGCTCTAAATCAAAAGTTAAAGACAATTTAGTGCGGACATGTCAAGCTCATCAACTAGTTAAAATGATCATTCTAAATTAATCATTGGTGCTTCCTGAGTAAAGGCTTATAAATGAAACATAATGCATTGCATCACGGAGTTTGGGATATATTGGATTGATTGGAGACTTTGTCGAATGTATGTCGGTCTTAAATTTTATCACAATATCGAAAATTGAGCTCTCTTAAAGTGGGCGTTGGATTCGTCGTTTTGAACTCTAAATCAAAATTTAGGAAGATTTAGCGCCGACATGTCAAGTTGATCGGTCAATTAAAATGATCATTTTAAACTGATCATTGGTGCTGCTTGAGTAAAGGCTTATAAATGAAGCATAATGAAAGCTATCACGCTGTTTAGGATACATTGGATTACTTTAAGGCTTTGCTGTAGCTCTTTAGTTTTAAATGTTGTCACAATATAGAAAATTTAGCTAACGCAACGTGGGCGTTGGATTCGTGTCATTTTGAACTCTAAATCAAAAGATTTGGACTACTTAGGGCTGATAGGTCAAGTTAATCGGCCAGTTAAAATGATCATTTTGAAGTGATCATTGTTGCTGCTTGATTAAAGGCTTATAAAAGAAGGATAATGCATGGCATCATGTAATTTGGGTTACATTGGATTACTAAGATGCATTGTCGTAGCTCTTTCGGTCTCAAATGTTGTCACAATATAGAAGATTGAGCTAGCTTAACGTGGGCATTGGATTCATGTCATTTTGAGCTCTAAATCAAAAGTTAAAGACTATTAATTGTGCACATATCAAGTGTATCATGTAGTTGAAATGATCTTTCTGAACTGATCATTAGTGCTCATTGAGTAAAGGCGTATAAATGAAGCACATAATGCATAGTATCACGCAGTTTGGGATACATTGGATTACTTGGAGGCTTTGTCTTAGCTATTTCGATCTTAAATTTTATCACAAGACAATTGAGCGAGCTTAAAGTGGGTGCTGGATTTGTATCATTTTGAACTGTAAATCAAAAGTTATGGAGGATTTAATGTCGACATATCAATTTGATCGGCCAGTTAAAATGATCGTTCTAAACTGATCATTGGTGCTCGTTGATTAAAAGCTTATGAATGAAGCATAGTGCATGGAATCACGTAGTTTGGGCTATATTGGATTACTTAGAAGCTTTGTCGTAGCTCTTTCGGTCTCAAATGATGTCACAATATGAAAAATTGAGCTAACTTAATGTGGGCGTTGGATTCATACCATTTTGAGCTATAAATCAAAAGTTAAAGACGATTTATTGTGGACATGTCAAGTTGATCATCTTGTTAAGATTATCTTTCTGAGCTGATCATTGCTGCTCCTTTAGTAAAGGCTTATAAATGAAGCATAATGCATGGCATTACGTAGTTTGGGATAGATTGGATTACTTGGAGGCTTTGTCTTAGCTATTTCGGTCTTAAATTTTTTTCACAATATAGAAAATTGAGGTAGCATAATGTTGTCACAATATGGAAAATTGAGCTAGTTTAACATTGGCGTTGGAATCATATCATTTTGAGCTCTAAATCAAAATATAAAAACGATTATTTCTTACAAGTCAAGTTGATCAACTAGTTAAAATGATCATTCTAAACTGTTCATTGGTACTCATTGAGTACACACGTCTAAATGAATCACATAATGCATAGCATCACGCTGTTTGGGATAGATTGGATTACTTGGAGGCTTTGTGGTAGCTATTTTGATCTTAAAGTTTGTCACAAGAAAATCGAGTGAGCTTAAAGTGGGTGTTGCATTTGTATCATTTTGAACTCTAAATCAAAAGTTACGGATGATTTAGTGACGACATGTCAAGTTGATTGGCCAGTTAGAATGATCATTCTAAACTGATCATTTGTGCTCCTTGACTAAAGTCTTATAAATGAAGCATAACGCATGGTATCACGTAGTTTGGGATACACTGGATTACTTGGAGGCTTTGTCGTAGCTCTTTCGGTCAAAAATGTTGTCACAATATGGAAAATTGAGCTAGCTTAACGTGGGCGTTGGATTCATGTCATTTTGAGCCTAAATCGAAAGCTAAAGACGATTTATTGTGGAAATGTCAAGTAGATGATCTTTCTAAACTAATCATTGGTGCTACTTGAGTAAAGGCTTATAAATGAAGCATAATGCATGACATCACGCAGTTTGGGATAGATTGGATTACTTGGAGGCTTTCTTGTAGCTATTTCGGTCTTAAGTTTTGTCACAATATAGAAAATTGAGGTAGCATAACGTGGGTGTTGGATTCGTGTCATTCTGAACTATAAATAAAAATTCACAGACGATTTAGTGCGGACATGTCGAGTTGATTGGTTAGTTAACATGATAATTTTAAACTAATAAGTGGTGCTTCTTTAGTAAAGGCTTATATATGAAGAAAAATGCATGGCATCACGCAGTTTTGAATAGAATGGATTACTTGTACGCCTTGTCTTATCTATTTCGATGTTAAATTCAGTTATAATATAGAAAATTGAGCTAGTTTAACATGTGCGTTCGATTCGTGTAATTCTTAACTCTAAATCAAAAGTTACGGACGATTTTGTGCGGACATGTCAAGTTCATCGGGCAGTTAAAATGATAATTCTAACTGATCATCGGTGCTCCTTTAGTAAAGGCTTATAAATAAAGCATAATGCATGTCATAACGCAGTTTGGGATACATTGGATTAAATGGAGGTTTTTTCGTAGCTCTTTCAGTCTCAAATGTTTTACAATATCGAAAATTGAGCTAGTTTAACGTGGACGTTAGAATCATGTCTTTGTGCTCTAAATCAAAAGTTAAAGACGATTTAGTGGGGACATGTCAAGTTCATCAGCTAGTTAAAATGATCATTTTAAATTGAGTAATCATTACTGCGGACATGTGAAGTTGATCGGACAGTTAAAATGATCATTATAAACTAATCATTAGTGCTTATTCAGTAAGGGCTTATAAATGAAGCATAATGCATGGCATCACGCAGTTTAGGATATATTGGATTACTTGGAGGTTTTTTCGTAGGTATTTTGGTCTTAAATTTTGTCACAATATAGAAAATTGTGCTCTCTTAAAGTGGGTGTTGGATTCGTATCATTTTGAACTCTTAATCAGAGTTACGGATGATTTAATGCCGACATGTCAAGTTGATCGACCAATTAAAATGATCGTTTTAAACTAATCATTGCTGCTACTTGAGTAAAGGCTTATAGATGAAGCATAATGCAAGGTATAACGATGTATTGGATACATTGGATTACTTTAAGGCTTTACTGTAGCTCTTTAGTCTTAATTTTTGTCACAATATAGAAAATTGATCTAACGTAACGTGGGTGTTGGAATCGCGTCATTCTGAACTCTAAAAAAAAGCTATGGATGATTTAATTTGTACATGTCAAGTTGAGCGGCCAGTTAAAATGATCATTCTAAACTGATTATTGGTTCTCCTTGAGTAAAGGCTAATAAATGAAGCATGATGCGTGGCATAACACAGTTTGTGATACATTGGATTACTTAGAGGATTTTTCGTAGCTCTTTCACTTTCAAAAGTTATCAGAATATGGAAAATTGAGCTAGCTTAACGTGAGAATTGAACTCATGTCTTTTCGAGCTCTAAATCAAAAGTTAAAGACGATTTATTGTGGGCATGCGAAGGATAACAGCTAGTTAAAATGATCGTTCTAAGCTGATCATTGGTGATTATTGACTAAAAGTTTATAAATCAAGCATAATGCATGTCATCACGCAGTTTGGGATAGATTGGATTACTTGTAGGTCTTGTCGTAGCTATTTGGATGTTAAATTCTGTCATAATATAGAAAATTGAGCTAGGTTAACGTGTGCATTGGATTCTAAATAAAAAGCCACAGAAGATTTAGTGTCGGCATTGTATTCGTGTAATTCTGAACTCTAAATCAAAATATATGGAAGATTTAGTGCGGACATGTCCAGTTAGTCGGCAAGTTAAAATGATCATTCTAAATTGATCATTGGTACTCCTTGAGAAATGGCTTATAAATGAAGCATAATGTATGTCATAACGCAGTTTGGGATACATTGGATTACTTGGAGGTTTTTTGTAGCTCTTTCAGTCTCAAATTTTTTCACAATATAGAAAATTGGCTAGCTTAACGTGGACGTTGGAATCATGTCATTTTTCGCTCTAAATCAAAAGTTAAAGACAATTTAGTGCGGATATGTCAAGCTCATCAACTAGTTAAAATGATCATTCTAAATTAATCATTAAAGCTTCCTGAGTAAAGGCTTACAAATGAAACATAATGCATTGCATCACGGAGTTTGGGATATATTGGATTGATTGGAGACTTTGTCGAATGTATGTCGGTCTTAAATTTTATCACAATATCGAAAATTGAGCTCTCTTAAAGTGGGCGTTGGATTCGTCGTTTTGACCTCTAAATCAAAATTTACGGACGATTTAGCGCCGACATGTCAAGTTGATCGGTCAATTAAAATGATCATTTTAAACTGATCATTGGTGCTGCGTGAGTAAAGGCTTATAAATGAAGCATAATGCAAGCTATCACGCTGTTTAGGATACATTGGATTACTTTAAGGCTTTGCTGTAGCTCTTTAGTTTTAAATGTTGTCACAATATAGAAAATTTAGCTAACGCAACGTGGGCGTTGGATTCGTGTCATTGTGAACTCTAAAAAAAAAGTCACGGACGATTTAGTTCGTACATGTCAAGTTCAGCGGCCAGTTAAAATGGTTATTCTAAACTGATCATTGGTGTTCCTTGAGTAAAGGCTAATAAATGAAGCATGATGCATGGCATTACACAGTTTGTGATACATTGGATTACTTGGAGGATTTTTCGTAGCTCTTTTAGTGTCAAAAGTTTTCACAATATGAAAAATTGAGCTAGCTTAACGTGAGCATTGCAATCATGTCATTTTGAGCTCTAAATCAAAAGTTAAAGACGATTTATAGTGGACATGTCAAGGTTAACAGCTAGTTAAAGTTAACTGATCATTGGTGCTCATTGACTAAAGGCTTATAAATCAAGCATAATGCATGGCGTCACACAGTTTGGGATAGATTGGATTACTTGTAGGTCTTGTTGTATCTATTTGGATGATAAATTCTGTCAAAATATGGAAAATTGAACTAGCTTAACGTGGGCATTGGGTTCGTGTAATTTTAAACTCTAAATAAAAAGTTACAGAAGATTTGTGTGGGCATTGGATTCGTACAATTCTGAATTCTAAATCAAAAGTTACAAAAGATGTAGTGCGGACATGTCAAGTTGATCAGCAAGTTAAAATGATCATTCTAAATTGATCATTGGTGCTCCTTGAGTAATGGTTTATAAATGAAGCATAATGCATGGCATAGAGCTGTTTGTGATACATTATATTACTTGAAGGCCTTTTCGTAGCTCTTTCAATCTCAAATTTTGTCACAATAAGGAAAACTGACCTAGCTTAACGTGTGCGTTTGAATCATGTCATTTTGAGGTCTAAATCAAAAGTTAAAGACGATTATTTCGGACAAGTCAAGTTGATCAGCTAGTTAAAATGATCATTTTAAACTGTTAATTGTTGATCATTGAGTAAAGAGGTATAAATGAAGCACATAATGCATAGCATAATGCATATCATCACGCAGCTCGGGATAGATTGGATTACTTGGAGGCTTTGTCGTAGCTAATTCTATCTTAAATTTTGTCACAGGAAAATTGACCGAGCTTAAAGTGAGCTTTGGATTCTTATCATTTTGAACTCTAATCAGAAGTTACGGATGATTTAGTATCGACATGTCAAGTTGATCGTCTAGTTAAAATGATTATTCTAAACTGATCATTGGTGGTCATTGATTAAAGCCTAATAAATGAAGCACAATGCATGGCATCAGGTAGTTTGGGATACATTGGATTACGTGGAGGCTTTTTCATAGCTCTTTCGGTCTCAAATGTTATCACAATATGGAAAATTGACTTAGCTTAACGTGGGTGTTGGATTTATGTCATTTTGAGCTCTAAGTCAAAAGTTAAAGACAATTTCTTGTGGACATGTCAAGTTGATCAGCTAGTTACGATGATCTTTCTAAACTGATCATTGGTACTCCTTGAGTAAATGCTTATAAACGAAGAATAATGCATGACATCATGCAGTTTGGGATAGATTGGATTACTTGGAGGCTTTGTCGTAGCTATTTTGGTCTTAAATTTTGTCACAATTTAGATAATTGAGGTAGCAATATGTGGGTCTTTGGGCACTCCAAGCTTTGTTATGGAACAAGAAAGGTGATCTTATGATTGTCAGTGCTGATGAAAGACTCATCGATTGTAAAATCAATAATAAAGCGTATGACTTCTATTTGTCTTGTGTATATGGACACCCGATTCGTAAATACCGATCTAATCTTTGGGAAAGATTACATAGAATCGCTATTGTACGAAATAGTCCTTGGATGATGTGTGGTGATTTGAATGAAATCCTACCCGCACATGAAAACGTTGGTGGACCTTTTAGAGAACCGTGGAGTCTTTTAGATTTTCAACATATGGTAACTTCATTTAATATGTCAGATCTACAATATAGTGGAAATAAATTGACTTGGGTTGGCAAAAAAATAACCAAATTGTTCAGTGCTGGTTAGACAGAGTCATGGTAAATGACGAATGGAAAGCCATTTATCCTGCCTCTAAGGTGAAATATTTGGAGTTGATTGATTCAGATCACATACCTGGTACAATAAGTATTCAAAGAAATTCAGAATTCGGAATAAGGATGTTCAAATATAACCCCTGTTGGTCGAATCATGAAGGATTTCAGGAAATTGTTAATCAGAGTTGGAATCGAATTCAGCATTCATCTATTTCGGAGCTCTTATCTACACTTATTACCTGCCGGAAAAGGATGTCTTCTTGGAAGAAGAACAACTTTACAAGTTCTTCTCAATAATTCAGGAGATTAAGTCTACAATAGATATTGGAAAGACAAATTTCCAATGTGCAGAGGATTATATTTCTTCTTGAAAAAAGAGCTAACCATGGCTTATGTGGATGAGAAAAAAATTTTGGAAGATTAAAAGTAGAAATCGGTGGCTTGAAGAGGGGGATAGAAGTACAAAGTTCTTTCATGGAGTAACTAAGAATCGACGTTCGAGAAACAATATACCTTCCATTAAGTTGGATAATGGTATTGAAGTCTTTGGCAATGAAGCCATAGCTCACGAAGCTCAGCAATATTTTATCAAATTATTTAGCAAGCTGATCAGGGAAATATGGAATCAGTTTCTCTCAAATCTAGATAAACTTGTTTCAGATAATACGAATGCGGAATTAGTTCGACCAGTTTCTAAAGATGAAGTTTTTGAAGTCATATCTTCTATTAGACCTAACAAAGCCCCTAGACCGGATTGATTTTTTGCGGGTTTTTTTCAACAACATTGGAAAATAGTTGCCTCATTTCATGGAAGTAGACCGATTTTTTCATTCACAGGAAATGACAATGGAATTTAATCATACCAACATTTGCCTCATACCAAAAACGGATTGTCCTCAAACTATGAAACATTTTCACCCGATGTCACTGTGTAATGTGATTTACAAAATTATTTCCAAAATTCAGGTATATCAGTTGAAAAAGTATCTTGAGACTATGGTAGCTAGAATCAAGCAGCTTTCATTCCGGGAATACTTTTCTTGGATAATGTGATTATTGCCCATGAAGCATTATATTCTTTACGTTCTCACAAGTCCAATGCTAAAACTTTCATGGCAGTAAAAACAGATAACAGTAAGGCATATGATCAAATTGAGTGGAGCTTTCTAGAATTAGTGCTTTTGAAAAAAGGTTTTTCTCTGATCCGGATAAATTGGGTGATGGACTGTGTTACTACAGTCTCTTTTTCTGTCCTTATTAATGGGAGTCCTTATGGTTCGTTTCACCCAGACAGGGGGTTAAGACAAGGAGATCCACTTTCTCCCTATTTGTTCATATTGTGTTCAGATGTTTTAAGTTCTATGCTAAATCTCAGACTCTGCGTATTTCGCATAGTGGGTCTTCCATCTCTCATCTCTTATGGGCTGATGACTCCATCTTTTTCATCAGAGCATACAGGAAAAATGATTTATCATCACTACAAGAAAACATCAAATTCCCGACGGACAATTTTGTCGGCAATCCGTTGGGAATAGCTATTCCCGTCTACTTTCCGACAACAATTGTCCGTCGGGACTATTTCATCGGAAATTAATTTCTGTCGGGAATGGATCGGGAATTACCCATGGTTTGGCGACTAAAGGCTACCGTCGGAATTACCCATGGATTGACGATGGGTTCATGCCGTCGGTAAATACCAACGGATATTCGATGGATCTCTTCCATCAGAAAATTCCAACATATTTGCGATGGATTTTATCAGTCGGGCTGTCGACATTTTCCGATGACCATTACCGTTGGAAATGTGAACCGATGGTGTATCCCGACGGTTTTTACCCGTTGGGAGTTAACCGACATATATCTGATGGAATCTTCCGTCGGTAATTTCCAACAACGGCATCCATCGGAAATAACCAAATAATTGAAAAAATTAGAATATTTATTTTTTTTAAAATTATTCATTAAATATTTTTAAAATATATTTATTAAACATATTAAAAAATTAATATTTATATTAAATTTAATTAATATTTTAAAATATTTATAAAAACATTAATACAATTACTAAAAATAATATTCTAATTATATATATAATAATTATTTAATTGTTTAAATCTACAAATTACATCGGAGGAGCAAGAGGAGAATGAGGAGAAAAAAAGTCATCGGGGAACTTGTTTCTGATCATTTCTACAATATTTTTAAGATTTTTCATCTCTATCGTCATAACCGTCATTTAATCTTTTAGCTGTTCATTCTCCTCGTTTCTAGCCGCAGATATTGCACCACCTGTATCTGCAACTCTTCCGAGTTCTGGATGATGACCATTAGAAAATGGTAATTACTTTAAAAACAAAAAAAATATTATTAAAAAGGTATAATAATATTAAATATATATAAAAAAAATCAAACTTACATCAAGAACGAGACGGTTAATCTCAGAACGAGTTAATTCGGCGATCAAAGATGAAAAACTAACTTGAGACTGCTGAGTTAAAATATCACTTTTTTTCTTTTCCACTTTTTTGATGATCTCACTAACGAGACCATCTTGCATGCGACCAGTCTTTTTGTTTGTGTGGACAGTATGGAGAAGTTGCAAGTGATATAGAGGCGCTCCAAATTCTTGTGCCTAAAACTAAAAAAAAATTTAAATTAATAATTTAAATCTTTTCAAATAATAATAAATAAAATTAATATAATAATTAATTTACTAATTGATCGGCTCGTCTTAGAAAACTAGTCGATCCGGCATTGTGAATGTAAATGCCTTTGCCTCCTCGGTCGCTCTTCCGGCTTTCCGAATTAGTCCTCGAGATGACTCAGCGCTGGAAGATTCCCAATAATGAATAAAATATTTCCAAACCGACTCATTCAACCCTCTTGGTTTATCTTTTTCCTTTTTCCATTTTTTTTTCCACTCGTTCATATGGCGGGAAAACTATACTGCAGTCTCTTTTTGAAAATCTTCTTTAACCAATTTTGTGTTCATGGGATCCCATGTAAAGTTTTGATGCAAAATTTACTTATATATTACTAAAAAATATTATTAAAAACTAGTTAAAACAATTATATATTTAAAAATAAATTAACGTAGCGCAAACGTCCTGAACCAAATATGATGTTTTTCGTACGGAATATCTCTAAATTTTTTATATGGTTTGTTCAAAAGAGAATGAATCATCTTTAATATATATTTGCTTATTCCGTTGTTTGAAATACGAAACGTACGAATTTTTATTAGAATAGCGTTTAAATAATTATCTTCCACAACTATTTCCGATTTGATTGATCAAGACGACCATCATCTCATCTACAAAATTTATCTTCCGCAAACTACTACTCCAGATAGTTGGGTTTGGAAATATACGAATAACGAAGTATACTCGGTGAAATCTGGGTATCGCAGGGCTGTCTATAATAATGACAAGGAGGTTGTTGTTCTACCACCCTTGGCAAACCAACAAGACTTGGAAAAACTCAGCTGGTCTATTAAACTACCACCAAAGCTACATCATTTCATGTGGCGACTTTTATCTCGGCCTTTAGCTTTAAAATCACATCTACATTATCGACATATATCTTCTAATAATACATGTCCACGTTGTTGTGATTCTGAAGAAATAGAGCTCCATACATTTTTCTTATATCACTACTCTCAAATTATTTTGCGAAAATTGGGAATTGAAACTTCATCAATTCTCAATCTGTTAACTTAGAAGACAACATTAGATTTTTCATTGAAAGTTATAATCGTCTTCAACCTGATTATGCAAATAAGTATATTGCTTTCTTCCTACTATGGAGAGTATGGAAATCCAAAAAAAATCTTCTTTTTAATAATAACGATATTCATGTGGATAAGTTACTACAAACAAGCCATGACGATGCTCTTGAATGGATGCAAAATAATATGAAAACGGAAATAATCACTCGCATCCCAAATCTACTACTCAAATATGGGAAGCACCACCACTAGATTGGGTCAAATGCAACTATGATGCGGCTCATCGTGAAGGCAATCAGCATTTTGGACTAGGTTGGATTATCCGTAATAACAATAGACTTTTTCTACACGCTGGACGGGGAAATATCAAGAATGGTACACAGTAATTGAATCAAAATTTATGGTACTTATCTGGGCACTCCAACCTTCATGGTATTTGGGTTACCGTAAAATTATTTTTGAAGGAGATAATTTAGCTTTGAATAATCTCATCAACACTACAGGACTCCATCTCCATTTGTAACATTATTTTCAGTCGATTCCACATTGGATTCCAAGGTTTATCGATATTTGCTTTCAGTACCAACCAAGAACATGCAATCATGCTGCTGATGCTTTAGCGTCAACATCTATTGTTTCATCCGTTGATTAGAATATTTATCATTGTTGTCCTTTCTTTTTACAAACTCATGTAATCAAAGATCATGGTTATTAATAAAATCCTTATTTTCAAAAAAAATATAAAAATTTTGTCACATTTTGGTCTTAAATTTTGTCACATTTCGGTATTAAATTGTCACAATATTAAAAATTGAGGTAGATTAATGTGGACATTGAATTAATGTCATTTTAAGCGCTAGATCAAAAGTCAAAGATGATTTAGTGCAGATAGGTCAAGTTGATCAGTTAGTTAAAATGATCATTCTAAACTGATGATTGGTGCACATTCAGCAAAGGTTTACAAATGAAATATAATGCATAGCCTCATACAGTTTTGGATAGATTGGATTACTTGAAGGATTTTTCGTACCTATTTCGGTCTACAATTTTGTCATAATATAGAAAATTGAGCTAGCTTAACATGGGCGTTGGATTCATGTCATTCTGAACTCTACATCAAAAGATACCGACGATTTAATGCGCACATGTCAAATTGATCGGCTAGATAAAATGATCAATCTAAACTGATCATTGGTACTCCTTGAGTAAAACCTTATAAATGAAGCATAATGCATGGCATCACGCAGTTTGGGATACATTAGATTACTTGAATCCTTTGTGGTAGCTCTTGAAGTGTCAAATGTTGTCAAAATATAGAAAATTGAGCTACCTTAACATGGGCGTTAGATTTCCATAATTTTGAACTCTAAATAAAAAGTCATGAATGATTAAGTGCGTACATGTCAACTTGAACGACCAGTTGAAATTATCTTTCTAAACGGATCATTGGTGCTCATTGAGTAAAGGCTTATAAAAGAAGCATAATGCATGGGATCATGCAAGTTTGGGATACATTGGATTACTTGGAAGCTTTGTCGTAGCTCTTTCAGGCTCAAATATTGTCAGAATTTGGAAAATTCAGCTGACTTAACGTGGGCGATCGATTGATGTCATTTTGAGCTATAAATCAAAAGTTAAAGACTATTAAGTGCGGACATGTCAAGTTGATCAGCTGGTTAAAATGATCATTTTAAACTGATCATTGGTGCTCATTGAGTAAAAGTGTATAAATGAAGCATAATGCATAGCATCACGCAGTTTGGGATACACAGAATTACTTGGAAGCTTTGTCATAGCTATTTCGATGTTAATGTTTGTCACAATATAGAAAATTGAGCTAGATTTACGTTGGCATTGGATTCATGTCATTTTGAAGTATAAAAAAAAAGTTAAGGACGATTTAGTGCGGTCATGTCAAGTTGATCGTCCGGTTAAAATGATCATTCTAAACTGATCATGGTTCTCCTTGAGTAAAGGCTTATAAATGAAGCATAATCATGGCATCACGCAGTTTGGGATACATTGGATTACTTGAAGGCTTTGGGGTAACTCTTTCGGTCTCAAATGTTGTTACAATATAGAAAATTGAGCTAGTTTATCGTGGGGGTTTGATTTGTGTCATTCTGAACTATAACCCAAAGGTTACGGATGATTAAGTGCGTACATGTCAAAATGAACAGCCATTTGAAACGATCATTTTAAAGTGATCATTGGTGCTCCTTGAGTAAATACTTATAGAAGAAGCATATTGCATGGCATCACACAGTGTGGGATACATTGGATTACTTGGATGCTTTCTCGTAACTCTTTCAATCTGAATTTTTGTTAGAATATGGAAAATTGAGCTAGCTTAACGTGGGCGTTGGATTCATGTCATTTTGAGCTCTAAATCAAAAGTTAAAAATGATTTAGTGCGGACATGTCTAGTTGATCAGTAAGTTAAAATGATCATTCTAAACTGATCATTTGTGCTCATTGAATAAAGGCGTATAAATGAAACATAATGTATGGCATCAGGCAGTTTGGCATAGATTGGATTACTTGGAAGCTTTTCCACAGGTTTTTCGATCTTACATTTTGTCACAATATAGAAAATTGAGCTAGCTTAACGTGGGCGTTGGATTACTGTCATCTTGAACTCTAAATCAAAAGTTAAGAACGATTTAGTGCGGACATGTCAAGTTGATCGGCCAGTTAAATGATCATTATAAACTGATCATTGGTGCTCCGTGAGTAAAGGCTTATAAATGGAGCATAATGCATGACATCGTTCAGTTTGGGATACATTGGATTACTTGAAGTCTTTGTGGTAGTTCTTTGAGTCTCAAATGTTGTCACAATATAGAAAATTGAGATAGCTGAACGGGATTCGTGTCATTCTAAACTCTAAATCAAAAGTTAAGGATTATTAAATGTGTACATGTCAAGATGAACGGCCAGTTGAAATGATCATTCCAAACTGACCATTGGTGCACCTTGAGTAAAGACTTATAAAATAAGCATAATGCATGGTATCACGCAGTTTAGTACACATTGGATTACTTGGAGGCTTTGTTGGAGCTCTTTCAGTGTCAAATATTGTCACAATATGGAAAATTATGCTAGCTTAACATGGGCGTTGGATTCATGTCATTTTGATATTTAAATCAAAATTTAAAGACGATTTAGTGTGGATATGTCAAGTTGATCAGCTAGTTAAAATGATCATTCTAAACTGATCATTATAACTCATTGAGTAAATACTTATATAAAATGCATAATGCATGGCATCACGAAGTTTGGAATACATTGGATTACTTAGAGGCTTTGTCATAACTAATTCAATCTTAAATTTTTTCAAAATATAGAAAATTGAACTAGATTAACGTGGGCGTTGGATTTGTGTCTTTCGGAACTATAAATAAAAAATTATGGACGATTCAGTGCGGACATGTCAAGTTGATCAGCTAGTTAAAATGATCATTCTAAACTGATCATTGGTGCTACTTGAGTAAAGGCTAATAAATGGAGCATAATTCACGGCATCACGCAGTTTGGGATACATTGGATTACTTGAAGACTTTGTGGTAATTCTTTGAGTCTCAAATGTTGTCACAATATAGAAAACTGAGCTAGCTGAAGGAGATTCGTGTCATTCTAAACTCTAAATCAATAGTTACGGATGATTAAATGCGTACATGTTAAGATGAACGGCCAGTTGAAATGATCATTCCAAATTGACCATTGGTGCTCCTTGAGTACAGATTTATAAAATAATTATAATGCATGGTATCACACAGTTTAGTACACATTGGATTACTTGGAGGATTTGTCCTAGCTCTTTCAGTGTCAAAATGTTGTCACAATATGGAAAATTGTGCTAGCTTAACGTGGGCGTTGGATTCATGTCATTTTGATATTTAAATCAAAATTTAAATACGATTTAGGTCGGATATGTCAAGTTGATCAGCTAGTTAAATTGATCATTCTAAACTGATCATTGGTGCTCATTGAGTAAATACTTATATAAAATGCATAATACATGGTATCACGAAGTTTGGAATACATTGGATTACTTGGAGGCCTTGTCGTAGCTAATTCAATCTTAAAGTTTGTCAGAATAAAAAAAATTGAGCTAGCTTAATGTCGGTGTTGGATTTGTGTCTTTCGGAACTATAAATCAAAAATTATAGATGATTTAGTGCAGACATGTCAAGTTGATCAGCTAGTTAAAATGATCATTCTAAACTGATCATTGGTGCTCAATGAGTAAGGGTGAATAAACAAAGCATAATGCATGTCATCATGCAGTTTAGGATACATTGGATTACTTGGAAGGTTTGTTATAGTATTTCAATCTTACATTTTTCAGAATATAGAAAATTGAGCTAACTTAACGTGGGCGTTGGTTTCGTGTGCTTCTGAGCTATAAAAAAAATTATGGACGATATAGTGGCAACATGTCAAGTTGATCGGCCACTTAAAATGATCATTCTAAACTGATCATTGGTGCTCCTTGAGTAAAGGCTTATAAATGAAGCATAATGCATCGCATCACGTAGTTTGGGATACATTGGATTAATAGGAGGCTTTGTCGTAGCTATTTCGGTCTTAAAACTGATCACAATACAAAAAATTGAGCTTGCTGAACGTTGGCGTTGGATTCGTGTCATTTTGAACTCTTGATCAAAAGTTATGGATGATTTAGTGCATACATGTCAAGTCGATCATCAAGTTAAAATAATCATTCTAAACTGATCATTGGTGCTCCTTGAGTAAAGGCTTATAAATGAAGCATAATGCACGGCATCACGCAGTTTCAAATACATTGGATTACTTGGAAGCTTTGTCATGGCTCATTTAATCTCAAATGTTGTCACAATATTGAAAATTGAGCTACATTAATGTGAGTGTTGGATTCATGTCATTTTGAGCTCTAGATCAAAAGTCAAAGACGAGTTAGTGCGGACAGGTCAAGGTTATCATCAAGTGAAAATGATCATTTTAAACTGATCATTGGTGCTCATTGATCAAAAGTTTACAAATGAAACATAATGAATGGCATCATGCAGTTTTGGTTAGATTGGATTACTTGGATGCTTATTTCTAGCTATTTCGGTATAAAATTTTGTCATAATATAGATAATTCAGCTAGCTTAACGGTGGTATTGGATTAGTGTCATTCTGAACTCTAAATCAAAAGTTACGGACGATTCAGTGCGGACATGTAAAGTTGATCGGCTAGTTAAAATGATTATTCTAAATTGATCATTGGTGCTCCTTGAGTAAAGGCTTATAAATGATGCATAATGCATGAGATCATGCAGTTTAGGATATATTAGATTACTTGGAGGCTATATCGTAACTATTTTGGCCATAAATTTTATCACAATATAGAATATTGAGCTAACTTAACGTGGGCGTTCGATTCTTGTATTATGAACACTAAATCAAAAGTTTTGGACGATTTAATGCGGACATTTTAAGTTGATCGGCCAGTTAAAATGATCATTCTAAACTAATCATTGGTGCTCCTTGAGTAAGGGTTTATAAATGAAGCATAATGCATGACATCACGCAGTTTGGGATATATTGGATTACTTGGATGCTTTGTCGTATCTAGTTATGTCTCAAATTTTATCACTATATAGAAAATTAAACTAGCTTAATGCGGGTACTGGATTCGTGTCATTTTTAGCTATAAATCAAAAGTTACAAACGATTTAGTGCAAATATGTCAAGTTGATCGGCCAGTTAAAATGATCATTCTTAACTGATCATTGGTGCTCATTCAGTAAAGGCTTATAAGTGAAGCATAATACATGGCATCTCGCAGTTTGAGATAAAACAGATTACTCGGCCGCTTGTATCTATTTTTGTCTCAAAGCTTTTCTCCATGTATTTAACTAGTTTAACGCGGAAATTAGATTCGTGTCATTCTAAGCTATATATTAAATGTTACAGATGATTTAGTGCATACATGTCAAGTTGATCGGCCAGTTAAAATGATCATTAAAAAATATCTTATCCAAATATCCAACTTGACATGTTAAAAACTGATCGGCCACCATTTTTAACGTCTCTTATCTAAATATTATTTACATATTTATATTATATTATAAGTACGTAATATAATATAATTAGTAATAAAAGTTTAAAAATGAAGTACAATACATGGCATCACGTAGTTTTGGATATATTGGATTACTTGAATGTTTTGTCGTATCCATTTCTTTCTTAAATTTTGTAACAATATAGAAAATTGAGCTAGTTTAACGTGGTCATTGGAGACATGCCATTTTGAGCTCTAAATCAAAAGTTACAAACGATTTAGTGCGCACATGTCAAGTTGATCCGCAAGTTAAAATGATCATTCTAAACTGATCATTGAATGATTATTCTAACTACTCGAATTAATAAAAAATATTTAAATTACCTAAAATATCAAAAAAATTAATTGTAATAAAATTTAGTTCAGTTTTGACCACAAATTTTAATTTTAATTAATATAGTTCATAATTATTATATTTGGATAAGATATTTAGATAAGAGAAGTTTGGTGGATAAGATATCAACTTGACATCTGGATCAGATATTTTTTAATGATCATTTTATTTAGGTTGCACGCAGATATCTAATTTTAATTAATTTTGTTATTTACAAACATGTCATAATATGATTTTGATCGGTGTCAAGTTGATCGGCCACCATAAATTTATAACAAAATAATTATTTAATAAATGTTATGACTCATTCTGTTTGTGTTTGCATCAAGGTCTCCCGACACCGCCAAAGTGAGAGATAAGATGATTTATGCGAGCTCTAAGGATAGGTTCAAGAGAGAACTAGATGGAATTCAAGTGGAGCTTCAAGCAACCGATCCAACCGAAATGGGTCTTGATGTTTTCAAAAGCCGCACCAACTAAGATACGAAAACATCTTTGTGTCAGTTTACCATATTAAGCCTCTTAGTAGGTGCCTCTTAGTAGGTACCTCTTAGTAGTTTAGCTTGGTTTACAAAGGTTTATCTCTCCAAAATCTTAACGGGCTTCTCAAATATCTCGTTGTTATCATGGGACTGAAGGTTTTCAATTTTGTCCAACCCATCGGATTCTTCTATTATTTGAGCATACAGATTCACCCCACCGTTTACCCATCTCCTTGTCAGCCTCACCAACCTTGAGAAAGTTTTCAAGCCCCTCGAGGCACACTGTCACAATCCTCGGATCCGGGCAGATTAGAAGATTGCAAAGTGGTTCGATGTAGCCTTGGGTCACCAAATATCTGCGTGCAAAACTCTGTAATTTTAATTAATATAGTTCATAATTATTAGATTAATGTCAAGTTGATCGGCCAGTTTAAATTTATGTATAGATCTTTTTAATTTATTTAGGTTGGATACATTCACCGATTTTGATTTTTTAGATTTTGTTATTGTTGATTTTTATTTATATCTCTGCCATAGAAAAATTGCATTAATTATTTTTTTATGCCTAAGATTATCATCTATAACCATGACTACGAGAATCTATAATATGAATAATAACTACTTAAATCATCTGTTAACTCATCGTTTACTACATTTTCATGTTTTATTATAAGTATCACTGTATACCACGTAAAAGTTTACTTATCAATTTGATTATCTAACAATCTAATTTGATTTTTCAATCGTTTTGTTCAAAATTGTTGTTCAATTAGAATTTTACAGTGATTTTTTTTGTTTGGACTACCGATGTGAGATTTGTAATAATTTTTATTCAGATATGTGACGTAGTCCCAAGCATTATTAGTTGTTATATTTTTTTCAAAATAACGCAAACCTCGACGAATAAGACTATGATTGGTAAGAGGAAGAAAAATATGAAAATGTGGCCAATATAGTTAAACTAAATTTTAGAGATTTAACAACAAGATTAACATATATATTGTATAATCAAAATATTTTTTAATATTTTTTAATATTTTTTAATATTTTTTAATATTATTATCATATATCATACATGCGTTATAGTTACAAAATTGAAATATTTTTGATTACAAGAAAACAAAAATGATATCTAACGCATATGTTGTAGATGTAAAACAACTACATACTGATCAGCTCTTAACTGACGTTAACGGAGAATGGGTGTGTTAAACGGTATCCCATCTGCGGGTCAAAGTTATTAGGATTAGTATTGTACCAACCTTTCAGAGTGTACTTGAATAAAAAGATTTTGGAGAGATAAACCTTTGTAAAAATTTGTACCAACCTTTATAAACCATTGCACAATCAACACCATTTATCTTAAATTTGATGTTTTATCTTACTAAAACGTATATTTCACTCTAACCAATTGTTCTTACTGCATTTTGACACTTCCGATCTACTCCGGTTTTCACAAGGAGTGAAACGAAAGTGATAGTTATGTGCTTAATCATGATTATCAAACAACATTTTCTCCAATTATTCAACTTGGTTCAAGCTTAAACAATAATTAATGACGGTACCTTGAAGTTATTCTAAATTTGATTATCTGCTACCTAATTTATACTGTGCTCAATTGAACCCATCATTACCTTTCCATAATTAAGTGGTGAATAAAACTTTCTAAAACCTATCAACGTTAAATTTTAAATTGAGTCAATATAAATAATACAAATGTATTTTATTATTTGGACAATTCTCTAAAATAGCATATTTTTAAATTTTTTATTTCAAAAAAATATTATTAATTTAAATTTCCAATAATATCAAAAATTTAAGATTAAAATATATTAAAACTTTATTTTAATAGAAATATTAAAACATAAATTGAAAAAAACCTAAATATAATATTTTAAATTTATTTATAATTTATTTATAGTAAATAAATATTTTTATTGTCAAAGTTAGAAAATTGATGGGCCAATTTAAATGATATTGTCCGAAACGTGACGATAAAAAGTTTATTATCAAGTTTAGTATCTTAAGTCTACTATGTCAACCTTTAAGGTACAATTACCTTGAAGATTGTACCAACCTTTGTAAACCATTATTTTTTTCAGAGATATTGACAGGAATATTAGGATTAAAAAATGGGCAATTTTCTAAAATAAAACTTTTTAAATTTTTATTCTAAAAGTAATAATAATCATTTAAATTTTCAAAAATAACACAAATTCAATATTAAAATATTTTAAAATCTATTTTTAATAGAAATTTAAATCTTAAATTAAAAAAATGAATCCAAAGATTATATTTTAATTTTATGTATAATTTATTTGAAATAAATAATTATTTTTATTTAATAATTAATATTATTTTAGAAATTTATTTTTATTGTATTAATAAATTTAAAAATGTGATATTTTAAAGTATTAGTCTTAGAAAATACTTATTTCCATGCCAAAATCTTATGGACTAATTTCACCTTTTGATAAAAAAAATTAAATTTTATATAAGAAAATAGTAAATAATAGTACTAATATACGAATATACTCCAAAAAAAAAATGAGAAAGACAATAAAAAGCCTTCAAAAGCGTGATTACAAAATTGCATTTAATAGTATTAACAAATTTTTTTATGTTTTTGATTAAAGCAATAAAAGAAAAGTCAAAAAGTAAATGGAGATGTGGTGTCCCTTATAGTTAAGATCGTTAAGATTGTTAAGATCGTCCCTTATAGTTAATATCGTTAAGATCGTCCCTTATAGTTAAGATGATGCCTAGATATTACTAATCCGATGGGTTGGACAAAATTGTAATTATTACAATGAAAAACTATATTACAATGAAAATATAGTTTCTTTAAATTGACATATTTTAATACATGTTAAGTTGATCGGCCAATTAAAATGTTTACAAATAATCATTCTAAAAACTATATTATATCGAACTTGGGTCTCCACTTAATGGTACCAGAATGCGGATCACATTTAACTATAATACTATTTATATCAAAATTGGTGAATGTCTCCAACCTAATTATATTAATTAAAATTAGATACCACGTATCAGTTAAAATTAAATATCTTAACTGTGGTGGATAAGATATCTGCGTGCAAAATTCTTTTGTACCTTAAGATACTAAACTTGACATATCTGTAGTAAATCCTCATGAACTTTTGATTTAAAATTCAAAATGACACGAATATAACACTCACTTTAAATTAGCTCAATTTTCTATATTGTGAAAAAATTTAAAACCAAAATAGCTACGACAAACCCTCCAAGTAATCCAATTTATCCCGAACTATGTGATGTCATTCATTATGGTTCATATATAAGCCTTTACTCAATGAACTCTAATGATCAGTTCAGAATGATCATTTTCACTAGCTGATCAATTTGATATGTCCGCACAAAATCGTCTTTTAACAATAATCGACGCTGCTTATTATAATGGCAACTTGACATGTATTACTAATCCGATGGGTTGGACAAAATTGAAAACCTTCAGTCCCATGATAACAGCGAGATATATGAGAAGGCCGTTAAGATTTTGGAGAGATAAACCTTTGTAAACCAAGCTAAACTACTAAGAGGCACCTACTAAGAGGCTTAGTATTGTAAACTGACACAAAGATGCAAACAACCACAATGGGACAATCTCGAAGTTACATAGATGAAACACAACATCAAGACATCAATGACAATAATACAAGATAGAATATGAAAGTGAAGGTGTTAAAAAGTTTCATAAACGTAATTGTTAACAGAAACATCTCACCCCCGTAAACAAACTTATTAAAGGGTTTTTTGTATCTTAGTTGGTGCAGCTTTTGAAAACATCAACACCCATTTCGGTTGGATCGGTTGCTTGAAGCTCCACTTGAATTCCATCTAGTTCTCTCTTGAATTTATCCTTAGAGCTGGCATAAATCATCTTATCTCTCACTTTGGCAGTGTCGGGAGACCTTGACGCAAACACAAACAGAATGAATCATAACATTTATTAAATAATTATTTTGTTATAAATTTATGGTGGCCGATCAACTTGACACCGATCAAAATCATATTATGACATGTTTGTAAATAACAAAATTAATTAAAATTAGATATCTGCGTTCAACCTAAAAAAATGATCATTAAAAAATATCTTATCCAAATGTCAAGTTGATATCTTATCAACCAAACCTTTCTTATCTAAATATCTTATCCAAATATAATAATTATGAAATATATTAATTAAAATTAAAATTTGTGGTCAAAACTGAACTAAATTTTATTACAATTAAATTTTTTGATATTTTACGTAATTTAGATATTTTTTTTTAATTCGATTTTACATATTATTTTTAAAATGTGCCTTTACATTTTAACTGATGATCTTAACTATAAGGGACCCAAGTTCCTCCTTAATCCGCTCGGTCCACGCCCCGAATCGATCAGCATACCGGATTACTCTGTTCCGCATCCGACCGGGATGCATTGCCGGCCCTCATCCGCTTCTCTCCTGACAATTTCAAGCACTCTTTAACTCTCTTTTCAAAGTCCTTTTCATCTTTACCTCGTGGTACTTGTTCGCTATCGGTCTCTCGCCCATATTTAGCCTTGGACGGAATTTACCGCCCGATTGGGGCTGCATTCCCAAACAACCCGACTCGTAGGCAGTGCCTCGTGGTGCGACAGTGATGAGGACATCAGGTCGTACATCCAGCCAGGAGACCAGACTGGCCGACCAGGAAGCTTGCCCGAGACAGCAGGACCATCTAGCACGTCTGCCGGACCAGGCAGTACCACCGGACCCTCGACCTATAGGACCAGACCGGTCAGCATCGCCGGCGGAGAGGCCCAAGCTCCCGGCACACTTGGTGGGGACGTGGATGACACCGCCGGTCCCTCTGGTGATGCCGCCAACTCCGGGATCAACTTGGCCGGTCCTGAAGGCATCCCGGCCAGTACCGCGCACAATCCAGCCGGTACAGCCGATCCAGCCGAGTACACGCGCATTTCCACTTCCACACAAGAGGACTCGGACCAAATGAGCTACCAGCTCCAGGACATGCACCTAGAAGAAGTATCTACACCAGTGGTACCTCAAGGAGCAATGACAAGAAGCAGATCAAGGGCACTCTTCCACAAATTCAGCTTATGGGTCGACAAGCTCCTAGAGAAAGATCAGCTAAGGACAATGGGCCAGAAGAGCAAAGTAGAGTCCAAAGGCTTCTAAACAACACAAGGAACATCAGAGACTTGGGCTTTAGTGGCAAGAGAGGTCAGGGCCCAAAATTTTTTAACCCTACTCCAAGTCGAAGACTAGGAGCAAGGCGCGTGCATGCCACAAGGACGGCCACCTTCCATTTCTTGGCCATGAGGTAAGTTAAGGTAAGTTTCAATTCGAATATATGCCTCTTTTCTGTTTTGCAGGGTAGGATCTAGAATATTTACTTTTATTGAGTCAAAGACATTTTAGGAATAGGTCCTTTTTCGATTATACACTTTTGTATCTTTTCTTTTGTGCACTTTTGTAAGTTTTTCTTTTCTTATTTGGGTCGACCCTAGAAGGTCAAGCTGTCGAGCATATTAATAAGGCTCCTTCCAGCATTGTAGTTCGACAACCTTTTTGATATTAATAAAGATCGAATTTTTTTTCAACAAGTTATTCTCTCAAGAGACTTGTGCGCTTAGAACCTAGTTGAGACCAGCCCTCCTAGCTCTAAGTTTGTGATTTATCACGAAGTTCATCACCCCTCGTGTGGTTCACTTCACCCTTCCATCGTTTACCAACCAGAAAACCCCTATCCAGAAGCCTAAGGTTAAGTTTCTCACCTAATCTTCTACAAACAGCCCACGCGCATACATCCTTGAATCAAGGCTTGTATCATTTTGGTATCAGAGCTTAAAGCTCCTAAACAAGGTTGTTTCTATCCTTTTGCTTGTTTTGTTTTTAGTTCTTGCATTAGTTTAACTCGCATTCAAGAAAAATAAAAAAAACAACATCAAACTCCAAACCGAGTGCATGTAGCCTCCTACGTGTATCACTAGGGTTTAGATTCACTTTTGCATTGCCATTCACGTTTTCCTTTTTGTTTAATTCATATCTCCATTAATTTTAAGTTAAAATAAAAAGAAAAGAAAAAGAAAAGAAAAGAAAATAGGAAAATACCCAAACGATTTCAAATTGGACAACTAGCACAAGTTGTCAAGAAAGTTTCCTTTTTCCTTTTATTCGAATTTCCATTCCTTAGGATTTTTCCTTTTTGCATTTTTTCGAACCCCTTATAAAAAGAAAACCCTCCTAACAATTTAGGAGCATCCTAACTTGTTTTCTTTCTTTGTAGCACACCATGGGAGAAGAAAATAGAGAAGCAACTGAAGCCATGATGGCCATGTTCACCACACTCCAAACACAACTCGCATCCATAGGCGAGAGGTTGGAGCGCGTGGAAAGACCGGTGAGATTTCAGGCCATAAGGCACGTGAGAGCTGAGCAAGACCGTCCTGAGGGTCCTGAGCACCTTAGGACACGGCACGAACAGGAGGAACCCCAACCAGATGGAGATGAGGACCCACAACCTCATAACTATCACCATAGGCCGAGAGGACCTCCACGGCAACCAGAGGCAGAAGATGATGGCTTTGAGCCATATGGTCTTCACCAGAGCCCATCCTGATGTTAAGCTAACTCCTCCTAGTTTGCAGGAAAAGTAGACCCCGAGGCTTACCTAGATTGGGAAAGAAGAATGGATCATATCTTTGATCATTACAACCAACCAGGACCTAGGAGCGTCTCAATGGCAGTAGCACAACTCACGGACAATGCCCTCATCTGGTGGGATCGTGAGGTATCTGGCAGAAGGGAGGAAAAGAATGAGGCCCATAGACTCATGGGTCGACATGAAAGATGTCATGCGACAAAGGTTTTGTTCCACCTTACTTTCATAAGGACTTGCAACGTCGTTTTCTTACTCTTAAGCAGGGTACCAGATCAGTAGAGGAGTACTATGAAGAGTTCGAGAAGCTAAGGAACAGGCTGGAGCTCAATGATGATGAAGAAGCGTTGAT